>JAEUYN010000672.1:319246-509726 GCA_018257835.1 Euura lappo
GATATACATATACATATATGATATATATGATATATGTATATCAGTGCACTAATGTCGTGCAGAGTGCAGACGACGCGTACCGTATCGTCATCGCGCCGCGCCGCGCCGCGCCGCGCAGCAGCCTGTAATCAGTAATCACTCGATTCTTGTTAGCTGCGGTCAGCTGTGGTCAGTTGTGGTCTCGTATCCCGTTCGCGTTGACGGGTTTTTCCGTGTTAACGCTAGTTCATACGACCGATTTGTACGTTCTTGTGACTGAAAGACAATTGAATTCTTCCAAAAATGAGTCGCATATTAAAGCTCCTCAAAAGCAAAGAGACCCGGGAGTATCTTACGAGGTTAGATAATAGCGACTTTCGTCATGTTTGAACATCAAACATTACAAACATACGCTCGCTCAAAATTGCGGTATCCGGGGTGGGTCAGCGTGCAACAAGCGCACGAGTTGTAACAATAAATCTTTATATTTTCAGCACTCACTTCTGGGGACCCATTGCCAATTGGCTGATTCCAATCGCCGCTATAGCCGATATACGAAGGGACCCGAAATTCATAAGTGGGAAAATGACTTTTGGTAAGTTACAAAACGTTTAAAATTATCCAGTATCCAATTGTCGGCCTCGACTCAATTGCGCTCGTCCGTTTTTTTATGTAGCCTGTACAGAGGTCGAATCGATAAATTATTCATGAGATCATCGAACCCCCTTCAACGTCGGAACGCGACGATCCGTAGTTACTCGATGGATCAAATTTCTGTTTAATTAATTATGTAAGCCCACCAGTTACGTCTTGCGTAACCTTGACAAGCTGGCAAGCTGTACGCGAGAACAGTTGACGATACAAATAATACATCTTCAGTTTCACTTTGAACCGATCGTCTAATTATTTGCTTTATTTGCAGCCCTGTGCTTGTACTCTGCAATGTTTATGAGGTTTGCGTACAGAGTGCAACCGCGCAACATGCTCCTCTTCGCTTGCCACTTCGTCAACGAAGGTGCCCAGCTGACGCAGGGAGCTAGGTTCATAAACTATCACTACAGCGAGAAGAAGAACGAAGAGTAAAGCCGGTAACGGAAGAGTGCTCATCTCACAAGTGATTCGTTGTTCAATTAAATATAGGTAGTTGAAAATTTGTTGAGAACGTGGTTATACGAGGTAGCAGAGATTTTATATAATACAACAATTTTAACGTAACGCTATTTATTAGACAAATGTGATGTCGGTATGAAGTGCGTATATGCCACCGCCAGGATACATAAATCGTATCCTCAACTTCTTCCGTCGTAAAACAATGTATATACTTGTTGCCTAAATACGTATGTTATATACGTATGTGACACTGTTTATGAAAATGTTTCGTACGTTAATTAAAGACTGTAAACAATCCGGAATCGATCAGATTTGTAACATCGTCCTTGACCTCGACGTAGGTCGATATCATTTACTTTGTCGCAATTCAAATCGCTTCTCAATAGTTTCGAAATCAGAGAAAAATCATTTCATTCTCTTATTTTTTTTTCGATAACGACAATAGTATTCTAATTTCTGTAGTAATAATTAGTGGTTTCATGTATATTGAATCTGGCCGATCCTTTCACCTCGTATTTTTCAAATCTATGGAAAAATTCCGGTGTAGAACATATCGGATATTCTGTCGATTATTGCGCCCGATTGGATATTTTTCTTATGTCACGTAGAAGGTTTTAGTTGAGTAGTTCTGGACGAAAGGAGCTGCTCCGATTTTTTTTTCCAATTCTTAGTGAATTATCATTTTCATTTTGAAATGATATGAGCGTCAACAGGAATTTGATTCGTTCTAAAAAATCCCAGATAATTATTCTTCACGAAAGACCTGCGAAACCGTTTTTCATAGTTTTTGCTGTAAAGCCAAACGGCTACGTATCTGAATATTTCTGGCTGATGTTCGGATTACTAATTGTAAGTAAAGTGTACGGCCGCGAGCAACCGTGACAACCTGCAGTGACGAATGATCATTTTGCCCCAACGTTGGCACAGGTTAAAAACAACTTGAAATTGACCCCTTTTGTTCTTAGAATCGAGGTCGCGACTGAGGGTGGTCGACTAACTGGGAAACTCTGAAACGTCAGCAAAAAATTGGGAAAATGTTGGAGAATTCCGACAAATTTGAAGAATTTCGACAATTTTTACTCGATCTGTACCAGTACAATTTCATGCTATGACAAACATATACCATACTACATTATTCACTTCTTCCAATGATTTGATCGAACTCATTTCAAATTGGGCAGGGAAGGCTAAAATGGATTGTCTGATAATTCAGACCCTTGCCAAATTGAAATATGCTGTTTCTCATGTTAAAAAAGGAACTCGTATTATTTTTTATTGCCGAAAATATCACGCAAAGATAAAAATTCGTTCGTTTTACCAGAACATAATCGATAGCACCCGACTAAATCGACGGCCGCGTGGAAAAACCGGCTATCTCGGGACTCGCTCGAAAAACCGGCTATCTCGGGAAACGCTTGGAAAACCGGCTATCTCGGGACTGGCTTGAAAAACCGGCTATCTCGGACCTCTTAACGCCTGAGATAGCCGGTTTTTCAAGCGAGTCCCAAGATAGCCGGTTTTTCAAGCGTTTCCCGAGATAGCCGGTTTTTCAAGCGTTTCCCGAGATAGCCGGTTTTTCAAGCGTTTCCCGAGATAGCCGGTTTTTCAAGCGTTTCCCGAGATAGCCGGTTTTTCAAGCGTTTCCCGAGATAGCCGGTTTTTCAAGGCAGTCCCGAGATAGCCGGTTTTCCAAGCATTTCCCGAGATAGCCGGTTTTTCCACGCGGCCGTCGAAATATGCAAATCAATCGGCTACAATTGCGTCCAGATTCTTTTCGGTCAAATACGGGTCTTTTTTTTCTTACATTGGGACGCAACATCTTTCAATTCTAGGGAGTTCCGCGACATCGCAATTCCCCACCTGCCCGATTAGATACCCATTCGGTTGTGTACACAAATCAGGAAAAAAAATAATGATTCTAGTCGGGGTACACCGGAAAATGGACAGAAATTTGTAAGCAGTTTCGAGTGGCCATCCTGCCTCTCAACTACAGTAAACAAATGAAGTAAATTAAAAAGTAAATCGTAGTCTAGCGTATGTAGCGTATCGTCTATCGTAGTCTATCGTAGTCTATCGTAGTCTCTCATCTATCATACTCAGACGGTCCATTCCAACCCGAAAACACAGGCTTACGAGTCCATTTCGCCACAAATCGATATTTTGAAGTGTGTCGGTAGTCTTCGATTGATTTTCAACCGCAATGCATTTTAGTTACGGTATTGACACTAATTTTATTTCGAAGATCAAGTAACTGTAACTTTTATGAGCTCAGCCTTTCATAAAATCATTTTGTTTCAAAGTCCCACGACCGCGTGGCTTGCGCGTTCAAATAACGCGATCAGTTAAATTTGCAAAAGCCTCTTGAATGAGATTGTGATGGCAAGGTCCCTCCAGATTCGGCGATTAGCATCGGATTTTTCTCTCAGAGGAGCCAGAAGTATAAGACGTTATTGGACCAGTGATATCGCTGGAATATCAGTTTCAAATATTTCGTATACGAAATCTACCTCGGTATTAGTATCTATCAATGCGTCTTTTGTGACCACCTTGAGAACCGTCGACCAATCGTGTTATAGTCCTACTATTTTTATGCGTTATCTGGATACTTGATACCTATGGTTTTTTCAATTTTGCACTTTGCCGTCAAACTAACAGCAGCCTCTATCATTTTCGTACGAGAGCTATTCCACATAGAGGACACAACGGCGCACAACTCTTGCCTGAAACTCCTTCTTCCAAACCATACATGAGTGAAAACAAACCCCACAAATAAAGCAGATTGTTGGATTCAATTAAGTTCTAAGCTCTATAATCTGTCAAAATACCACCACTCACTCAGCGTAAGATAATACATAGTATAATGCACTGGCCCGCGTTACAGCAGGCATAGACGAATGATAATGCTTGAGTGAATCGAATGTGACACAAATTTGTTTTTTGTAATTAAAAAATGAACAAATACGACTGATGCAATTGAAGCAAGCAGCGTAAACATCTTTACCGCATACTCGGCAGACTCTGCTACTGGTCAGTCAGTTAGCCGTATGAGAGTCTACGCAGTCTCTCCGTCCGTCCCGTTTGTACTCCGGTAGTCCCGAGTGAGAAGGTCCGGGTCATTCCAAGGCTGCACCTCGCCGCTCGCGAATACGAGGTATACGAGGTTCGTGATTGCAAAGACCCCAAAGACGGTCCAAAAGACAAGCCTCCAGTTGTACAAAGTCTGCTCCGGTGTGAGCACCCCGACCATGTAGGGCGCTACGATGCCTGAAAGCCCACCGAGTCCGTTCACAATCCCCATGAGCGTTCCAGAGTAGTTTGGACTGAGGTCTAGGATGTTGACCCTCATCCCTGGGTAGTAAGCCCCCATCAAACCCATTCCCACCACGAAGTAGAGGACGACAAGGATACGGTCGCAGCCGGCGTATGATGCGGCAACCACGAAAATAGCCGGACCCATTGATCCCACGGTTGTGAACAGCTTTCGGACATTAGTTCTACCCATTCTCTCGGTGTTTATCAACCAGTCGGCCAACAACGACGAAGACATGCTAACGATCCACATCGTAAGGTACGGAATGGCGGTCAGTAATCCGTTCGACGATATCCTCAGGTGCAAAACGTTGTTCATGTACAATGGAAGGTCGGACACCATGGTGAACAAGCCCCAGTCGTGGCCGAACTGAGATATGACAAGTGACCAGACTGTGGGGGAAGTCAGGATTAATCGCCACGGCGTCGGCGGAATTATCCTGTATCTAGTGTGCTCGTGAGTAGCGTTCTTTACATAGCTCTTCTCCTCATCGGACACAAACGGGTGCTCGTCGGGACTGCTGTAGCAAACCAGCGTGAACACTAGGAACCAAACGACGCCGATGGCGCCGAAGAAGTAGAAGACGGATCGCCAGCCGATTGTAGAGTATTGCAGTAAAAGGCCAGACAGGGAATTGGCCAAGACGGTACCGATCTGAACCCCCGAGAACACCAGGGTTCCAATTTTCGACCTTTCTCCCGGAGGTGTCCATTGGGCGAGCATCACGTTCAGCGCGGGGTGCGTCGTGCCTTGGCCCAGACCCATGAGAAACCGGAGAACTATCAGCGGCGTCGAACCACCCCATTCGACGACCAGCGGAGTGAGGAGAGTCAAGGCTGCTGTCAAGAGAAGACCTAGACCTAGGACGTGTTTTCCACCGTATTTTTCGGCCAGCAGACCGCCTGGGACGTGGGAAATTATGTAACCCCAGTAGAAAGAGGAGAGAATGAGACCCTGAACAGAAGGGAATATTGACTCGATAGTTAGACATTCGCGGGTATAGTTTCACTCTAAATAAAATCGGGCTAATTTATCGCTGTGGCTATTCGCACGATCCCGTGACTGGCATCCATCCATGCTAGAGTCACGGAGGCTTTTCCCGTGCCTACAACTGGATCGTTAGGTTCACGGGAAAAACTGAACGTAACTGCAGGGTTCTGTAGTCGCGAGCCGGAAAATCGGGGGGTTTGGAGTCACGGGGCCTGTAGTCACGGGACTTGAAGTTACGGGGTTTTCGAGACACGGGACTTGGAGACACGGGACTTGGAGACACGGGGCTTGGAATCACGGGGGGTTTTCGAGACACGAGGCTTGAAGTTACGGAACCTGAAGTTACGGGGGGTTTTCCAGACACGGGGCTTGAAGTTACGGGACTTGAAGTTACGGGGGGTTTGCGAGACACGAGGCTTGTAACTTCAAGCCTCGTGTCTCGAAAACCCCCCGTAACTTCAAGTTGCGTAACTTCAAGCTCCGTGTCTCCAAGCCCCGTGTCTCGAAAACCCCCCGTGATCCTAAGCCCTGTGTCTCTAAGCCCCGTGTCTCGAAAACCCCCCGTGATCCCAAGCCCTGTGTCTCTAAGCCCCGTGTCTCGAAAACCCCCCGTAATTCCAAGCCCTGTGTCTCTAAGCCTCGTGTCTCGAAAACCCCCCCGTAACTTCAAGTCCCGTAACTTCAAGCCTTGTGTCTCGAAAACCCCCCGTGATCCCAAGCCCTGTGTCTCTAACCCCCGTGTCTCGAAAACCCCCCGTGATTCCAAGCCCTGTGTCTCTAAGCCCCGTGTCTCGAAAACCCCCCGTAACTTCAAGTCCCGTAACTTCAAGCCCCGTGTCTCGAAAATCCCCCGTGATTCCAAGCCCCGAGTCTCCAAGTCCCGTGTTTCCAAGTCCCATGTCTCGAAAACCCCGTAACTTCAAGTCCCGTGACTCCAGGCCCCGTGACTCCAAACCCCCGATTTTCCGGCTCGTGACTACAGACCCTGCAGTTACGTTGAGTTTTTCCCATGAACCTAACAATCCAGTTGTAGGCACGGGAAAAACCACCGTGACTCTAGCGTGGATGGATGCCAGTCACGGGATCGTGCGAATAGCGGCAGCGCTAATTTATACAGAGTCATATGACGAACATTGAACTCTTTTCCGATGTTTATTCGACAAATCCCATTCAAAGATGTTTGAATTTCCAATCGAAACAAGTTAGTTTTCGTTGCATTTGTGGTTCTTTTAAAATACGAACTTTTGTGTGGGCACAGCGATTTGTAGTACACAGGGACTTTGGTCTATTTTGGAAAACGCGAATGCTTGTCGTAGATACTTTTTTAACGTTCTCCTGTGGCTAATGGCCCCGGCCACAGTAATGTGCTGGCAGAAGATTTCAATGCTGTCGCTGTATTGGAGATTTCTTTTGAAAAAAATGAACTGGAGTTGCTCAAATTGTTCAAATGTAGGATTTTCTCGACTCTTACGGTCAAATTCAGGATGGGAGTAGTGGGTGTAACAGTCACTATTATAAAATTATAGTCACGATTTGAATCGTGTCTGTTACACCCATGATTTTTATCCGCAACTAAAAATACGTTTCTTTTATTCGTATTATTCACAAAGAAATCGGGAAAAAATCAGGTGTTCGTTATGTGATCCCGCCGACACTATGGGTACACTAATAATATCGCATGACCGGGAATGGCAAAATGAGCATGTGATGCCCCATAATCACCTGCAGAGAATCATCCCACTCGTAAATTCCAGCTTCGCTGTTTGTCGTCCACGTAGAGTTACTCGATGCACATGTCTCGTCGGAAGATTCGGATCTCCCATTCGAAACGACCATTTGAGTTATCGCCAACGACAGACAGACCCTCATCATGTATGCGTTAGCCTGGGCAAGGAGCCCCATCGTCCCAAACAACCATCGCTGCGATATTGGCGCGCCTGAAACGAAGGTTGGCTCATTGTCGGTGAAATATGGAAAAATATTCCAGAATTGGAGAAAAATGTTGGTGAAATTTTTTTATTCCCCTTTCTACAACATCACAATCTTGAAAATGGACTCAGTATCAAAAAGGCTCGGTTTCAAATATGTTATGGTCCCGCATACAAACTGATTGATATCGGTTCATAGTCGATCGGAGTTGGATGAAAAACCGTCTGAATCGTTTGAGATCGTCGGAATACTTACAGCAAATTTTCCATGTGGACAAAGACATCTTGAAGCATATGAGGATATATTGCGATGCATATATCACACCGATTTCAGGACAACGGCAGGCTGCTTCAGTCTCGCGGACGGCTTATATCCCTTTGCTTGATGTCCCCTATATCGAGTGATTATCAACGACAGAGTCGAGTCGAAATCATAACGATCTCATATATTCGTCGTTCTGTCATTAGCTTACTGATGCGCAGGAAATGGTCCTTGTCGACGGATCCTTCCTATCCGACAAAGGTGCAGTGACGTCGTCCTAAACAATATTCTTCTGATTTTATATTTTGTCATTTCATAGAACTCGAAGTGCTCTGTCGTCGATCATTCAGTGCTTTTATTATTATCTAAAAGAACTCGGGTAGAAAGAAGTTCTTGCAAACATCTATTATCATTGCATTTTGTCGTACCAGGCTGCATCAAATTCCTGAATCATGTTGAAATAGTTGCGTTAGTATTACACGAGAGGTTACCGTATCGCAACTGATTTTTTATCCCAGGCCCAGCCTAGTCAGTGATCAACGCAATGCTCCTTCGTTTCAAAGTGCTTGGCGGTTTTAGATTCCTTCTTTCACGTGCGACAAGGTCCATCGAGCATTCTTGAACCGTTACTACCATTGATCGGCTCCAAATGAGCTGAAGTGTGCCAACAGGAAAAATGTTTTGATATGATCAAAAAAGATGAGCCTCTCAAATCGAATAGATGAAAGTATCTAAATTCAGATGGCTGAACGAGATCTAATGGCCATTTCTAGGCATTTCGGCCTCAACGGTCAAGTTACCGTGTGCACTCGGGTAAAATCTGTCTCCCATAAATTATATTTGCAAGCCTTCGAGATCAGAAAATGATCGGTGTTATTTCCATCCGTGAATCAAGTATGTGTCCGTTTGTCCAGTATTCATGCAATGTGCATGGAACGCTTGCAATGATGCAAGAGTCCTTTAGTCTGTCATGGGAGATAAGGTGTGGAGGAGAACAATACGTGAACTCTACAAACATATGCATTATAGGAAAGAATCAACTATGCAAAAATCTCTGATTTTTTTCTGATTTTTAAGCAATAGTATCTCCGTAACACAAATCATCCTGCGACTACCGCAACTTTCTGAGCACCTGTATTTCGCACGGGCTGCATCGAAGACCACATGCTACATGGGAAAATTTACTCAGTAAAGCCCCCTCTTCCAACCCTTGAAATTGAAGTCATTTGTTCTAGACCACCCTATATAGAATAGGCTGAAGTATGCAATACCGCTTCTCATAATTTCAAGTGTGAACTTGGAGTATGAACTCGAAACCTCACGCGCCAAAGTGTGGAGCACAAGCAGGGGAGAGCCGGGCAACATACATACGTCTAGCGTTTCTCAGATTTTATTAACGCTCTAGCAACGCGAAAGTTTTGTTTTCACAACAAAACGTCGTTCAGCTATTCGGTAGTTGATAAACAGTGCTTCTTGTTTAGTTTAAAATTAAATTCATTTAATTTTAATAGTTTACATGATTAAAAGGACCCCCAAAATCGTCGAACCTGTTTTGACTCCGTTTGGCCAACCAGCTGCAATTCATTTTGGAGATTCGAGAGTAAAAAATCGCCCACGTTTTTGTAGAAGACGCCTGAGCCAAATGAGCATATGTGAGTTGACAAAAAATGAATCATGCTAACATATTAACGCTGTAGCAGTTATACAATAATTTTTTTTTTTTTTTTTTTATATCGCTGACCATACCATTCCTGCGAATACAATTTGCACTTTATCGTATCACGTTTAGTCGTGCGGTAAAATTGATAATAATCGGTCGATAATAATTGATAATACGGTAGCGTTGATAATAATCAGTAGATAATGATTGCGAAAGACTTGGATGTATGTATACGAACGTTAAATTGAACGGATTGCGGATGACTCACTGGGGTGTCATCCGGTCATCCAATTATCGAGTGGCGCTAGGATTTTCCACAGAGAATAATTGAACTACTAGTACCAAAAAGTACTACTTTGGAATATCATTTACTCGGGTTGAGGGGTTGACAAATGGTCGGGAGTGAATTATTTTGTTGAGTTAATTTTATTTCCATCGCGTACAATATGGTTGTTATATTATTAATCTTATTCATATTTGCTTATAAATTGTACTCTGGTTCTTTATAAACTGTACTTGCGAGATTCGTTCTTGTGGAACATACTTCGGTACATAATATATTATGGTACGTATGATACCTTGTTTTTTGGACGGACTTTCAATTATGCTTTTTAGCTTTATACCCCTGCGTTTGCACGAGCGTCTCAATATAATCGAGTTCAATGTATATAAATAAAATATTTATCTCTCTATACATACGTATTTATATAATATTCAAACTGAGTATATGTATTGTATATTTTTGTATATAGATGCACAAATAGCGCGTACAAAAACGTAGTAAATCCGTTTGACGTATTAAAAAACAATAAAAGTCACAGACATCCGTGCACATGATCGGGTATTACCTATATGTATATATCGAACGTTTCAGATGTTGGATTCAAAATCATATCATCGACATATTGCCATCGGCGTTGAAAAAGAAAAACAATTTATTTCTCGCCCTACGTTCTTATTACCCGTGTTAGCATGAATTTCGCGGAGTCTTTGGAACGCTAAGAATTAGTTGTCAATATAAGTAAAAAAAAATGGACGGATTATTTCTGTAGAGTTACGATTGGCATTATTTTGTACACTCTACATTTTATCTCAGTTTACACGCGTGTAAACCTAGGATAACGATCCCTTAATGGCTAAGGACGGTTCATACCTGTCAGATCTACCTATCAGTATCTAGGAGTAATTTGAATATATGTATATTATGAAGCCCGTGTGAATCTGTTATCTTTGATGTAGTCTATAAAATAGAGCAACTACGGTCAATAGCAGTAACCAACTCGCTTGGGCTGAAGCTGCACCTGCCAAACGGCATTTGAACATATCGTATCTGGAACAAAGAAGAAAGACCGATATATGCTTCGATCCTAGCAGATGTCTGCTCTACTCAAGGGGCATTTCTGGACGCCGAAAAGAGCAAAGAGCTATCCTCCTCATTTCATATGCAATTGGGAAACAGAAATTCATGTTGTATCTTAGGTGAGAACACATTTTCATTCTTACCTCGTTTCTTGGTCATTAACGATATTGTTGAATTCTGCCTCTACAAGCTGCCCGTCGTAATAAGTTATCAGATCCTCAAACGGGTATTCAAACCCTTGTTTGCACTCGCATTTGTAGCCTCCTGTCTCAAAACCTCGACCTAGCAGCGGAACACACTGAAAAAATTCCGAGTCAGTAGGCTTTGTCAATAACATTTTACAGCTTATATGTATGTACATTGGGAATGTTCGAATCTGCTGCTTGGGGATGAAAATCTCTGGTATGGTGAGGAACTTTTTAAGGAATACACTTGTATCTATAATATACGCATAATGGAAAATGTAACTGCTTCGCGATCGGTAACTTCGATTGTAAAGTAAAAGCATGCGCTTAGGTCGTGCAAATTCGTAACTCGAAACGGTGATGGGAAGAACTCACATATGATGTTTTCTTATCACATTTGTGTGTGCCTTTGAACGCATTTGGAACGTAGAATTTATCGTCACACTGGTTGATGTCCAGCTGGAGCAAGTCCATGGTAACAGCCACGACACCCCTGTAAGTGTCTTAATGTTAAATATGATCTCCTCTTTCTTCCACTTCTATTATTGAACAGGTTTCTTGCCCAAACTATCTCACACTCGATTTACATATACACGTAGGTCGGCCGTATTCGTATGCGGACCAATACTCACTTGAATTCCAGTTTGTCTTTCAAGCTGTCCCAGCCGAAAAATGGGGATGCATAGGTAATTACCCATTTCTTCACTTTGCCGTTACAATCGAAGTAAGGAGCGGTCCAGTGGCCATGTTTCAGGTTTGCTGCCCTGCACAGATACACACCACCCCACCCATTAGAATAAATTATACATCCGAGATAAAGCTCAACCCTCTGCCCGAATCATAATCTTCTTAGTTCACATACATTGCTCAAGCCAGCTACAGACGCGCTTCTATCATAAGCCAACAATATCAAAGTTTGACCGCCCTGAGATTCACTATGGTCTTAGATGTGGCGTCGAGTCAATTCATTATTCGTTTAACGATTTTGCACGTAAACCTCAAAACTATAGTGTACAAAAGTTACGAGTGAATAAATTCTATCAAGACTAACTGAGGCTGGGCATCTGCTGATTTGGAGAGAGACGGGTCGTCGACAGGTACTTGATTTTCATTGTATCGAGCCGTTCTACGATCTAAGTCTTATTCGTAACATTTCCCCACCTGTAGAAGTTTGGATAGTGTTCATATTTTTTCATGTATTCTCCCGTCTCGTTGAAACGAATCTTTATCTTCATATAATATTTCTCCAACTCGTCAAAGTTAGTTGCCCATCGTTGTTTAAGGAATCTGAACCAAGGCTTATTGGTGTAAACTTCGTCTGCAATTTTGTAAATTGTACATTATTATTCATGAAACAACCTTTCAACGAGTTTGCAAACTTCACTGGTTATTACTTGTCCCATTCAGCCTGGCCAGATCTTCGACTTTGAACTTTCTGGTGTTGAGTTGAGTCTTGTAAGCGTACGGAGCAAAGAAGGTACGATTAGTGAATTTGTTGCGCCCCCAGTAGGTACCGGCAGCCCAAATCTTGGTGTCTCCCAATACGATGGCCAGAGTTTCACCGATCATTTGATCTTCCGTTAAGGGACGATCGGCTACTCTCGTTCCAGAGTAGACTTCCTTGGGATCTGATATTTGCAGGAACGCGCTGATGAAATTCGCCAATCTGGCTGCCATTTTAGCTTCGTTTTCAAAAAATTCCTCCGCCTTGAAGCTGATGTCGCCGTGCAGCGACAAGTCTTGTTCGGTAAAACTGCGAAACAGAAGATCATGGCACGATATGACAATTTTCAACGATAACGCCAACAATTCAACAAACACACGCAATAACAACGTACTTCATACAGTTTTTCTTGTTAACTCCGAGTATGAATTTGAGGGCCTGTTCAATGTTCATTTTCTCAGAATGCAACGCTTCCGGCCCGGTGGTAAAGTTTTTGTACTCGTTGAATTTTTCCAAGTATTTCTCCTTCACATACGGTGTAGCCTTCTCCCACTGTACAGGTGTTTTTTGAACCCCTGGGAAATGATAAAGAAACCTTGTCAACTCGTGTTTGCCGCCGAGAGACTTGTTGCTATTCAAAGGGGAAATATTAGATATCAAAGACACATTGTATTTGCATACGTACATCCGATCCTTGAGCAATCAAATCCATTGTAATATTGCTCCGACGTAGCTCTTTCGACAATTTCCCCCAAATAAGGTCTTCTAACGACGGTCGGTAATCTAAACCCAGGTTTACATCGACACTGGTAACCACCTCTTCTGAAACCCCATCCATGTAACGGTTCGCACTGAAATATATGAATACCGAATTCAAATTCACCTGTGGTCCGTACCGATCGAACAATATTGTATTCGTGCGTACATCGTTTTTGCGCAAAAATTGCTTTCATTTACCTCTGTAGTTTCCTTTTTACATCGTGCAGTGTCTGCAAATTTGTTCGGACCGTTGTTACCCTTGCCCTTTGGGCATTGATTTACGTCTATTCTTTCAAAATCCATTTCAATGACGGTGATGGCGGTATAGCTGGAGATCAAGCGAGGAACAAAATTGTATGTAAAAAGTCGTCCCATTAAAAATTCCCAATTATTTTTGGCGGAAAAAGTTTACTATCGCCAGGTAATAATGGTCATTTGCATCTTATTCTTACGTCGGATATTCGATATGCCTAAAGTTGGTGTGTCTGGGATAGATGTCCGCTATGGGTACAACGGCAGCGACCAGCCACCGGTTGGATCTGCCACAATCGAAATAGGGCCTCGTCCATTTCACAGGTCCAGGAATTTCGTCAGCCCCTGGTGGACCGTGGAATGTGAATGTTTCATTTGTGTTGTTCGCGTATCTAATCTCTACTTGGTACGTAGTCTTCGTGTCGTGTCTTCTGTCGACGTTGTCCGGCAACCATTTCTTGTACCTGGAACAAGAGAATGCAACGAATTCAAGCGAGAACATTTGTCGCCACAGGGACGGAAAGAGGACTCACCATTCGTTGATTCGATAATAATCGGTGCTGTAGTCACTGCTCAAGCTGCCGGCGGGAAAGGCTCCTAGATCCTGAACGGTGAAGGTATTCCTCGTCGATATCCGTTCCAGATGTATCGGATCGTTGAAATCGTCGGCTCTGAACGTTCTGGGAGCGAACCTGGGCATGGTTTTGTTGAAGAATCCTCGGTAGGACGGGGAATAGGACATGTTTGGGGAAAAGTAAATGGCAGAGGCGTTTATGTACGGATTCGCGGAGACGTCGGCCACGGTTGACAAGAAATAATACATCATACCGGGATCGTACGTGTCGTTTATCGCAGGTCGAATGAAACGGGATTGTAGTATGTAACTCCAGTAGAATGATCTGCTCATTGCCATGTTGTGGAGGTGAAGCAGGGCGGTTCGATTTGGAAACACGGGGTTGATATTGATGTCTTTGATGTCTGGTAAATGCGAGACAGTTTCCTCGGGAAGGTAGAGATCGCCAAGATGCTGGATCGGACAGTTCTCGATCGTGACCTGATCCATTCGTCGTCGAATTTCGTCGAAGTCATCGCGCACCTGCCACTCGTACTGTCCGACAACGCCCAGGGCCAACCAGGCGATCGAAAACGCCGTCCACATACCCGGACACCTCATCCTCAGAGCCGTTTCACTATCTCACGCGATATTCTGTTATCGTTCGACTTGGATATTTGATAACATAATAACACAAGATGACACGACGAACGTTGAACTACTTACCACGCGACGGCCGTAACGCGGGATCTTTCCCTGTGGTCGAATGAAATATAATTTTATAATATTCCTACCCAAGTGGGGAATGTTTAACCAAACATCACCGAAGCGTTCGCGGTGGTTCACGCCCAAACAAATTCAACGGTGGAACGAGTAGCCGTCGCGTCGCTGCATAGGCGTATCACCGCCTGGCTAGTGGCTAGGTGGCTACTACACCGCTACTATACCTGGTAGTGGTAACGGGTGACGCACTCGTCCAACGGCGGAGGCACACCGAAAATCTGCAATCGCTTCGATACCCGGGCTACTCCCCCGCACACCGCACTAATTCAACGTCCCCCCGCCCCCGGGCCACGACGATAAAACTGCAGCCGACTACGTTGCGACCGATGATTCATTGCGTTGAATATTTGTCATAGGCTGATGGTCTATGCTGTCTGTCCACAGTGTTTACGAAGCAACAAGTGTGCACCACCAGACTCACGGTACAAAACTGTTGGGAAAAAAAAACGCCGATATGATATAGACTCAATCTTCGCTATTCGTACGTCGCTGCATGCCGTTCGACCGCGGATAAATTATTGAAAAAAATAAAAAAGCTTTCAACGTACTTGGCCCGAGACTCTGCCCAGTCTCTTGATCTACCCGAAAACTCCCAGTCAAATCTCACAGTCAAATTCTGTTGCAGGCAATCAAAATCGTTGGGAACTTTATAGCTTACAACTAGAAAATGAATTTTATCGTGCCAAAGAAAATTACATGTTCTAGCGGAAGGGCTACCGTGTTATTACGGGAGTAATTACAAGGATTCGAGTGTATATCAGTTGTTCGTTGACCAAATTCGCCGTACCGTTACTTTTGTTTTCACGATATTATTAGTACGTAGTAGTATTTATTTATTAGTTTTTCAGTACTTTGACGTTAATGCAATTTTACAGATACCACAAAATACGGAAAACTATAGGCATGTTAGATTGCCTCGAATTTTTATTCAATCTCCGATAGTATCATGTATAAGGCCACGAGATTATTTGCGCGTACTACTGCCAAACTTGAATAACTTATACCAGACGCAACATCTGCTTCGCAGATAACAATGCACAATCGTCAACTGTGCTTGGCGGTACATACAACGTCCGGTCTACACATACGCAAATACGTGCTCCCACGGTGTGATATAATGGGTACATACTATATTCGCCATATACCTACAACACATCAATAACTGTGCAGGTATAGGTGTCGTACACAGGTATGCCTCCACATGTACACATACCGCGATAAAATGATTTCATTTCAATCCTTCTCAACTGCGTGTCGCCTGTATGGCATGTACTCGTATAGGATCGAGGTGAAACTTGGGCATTCGTATCGAAATGATGCGAAATAATGTGCACATTAGGTGCGTTTCCTCCTGCTTTTTTACCAAATAATGTGCACATTAGGTGCGTTTCCTCCTGCTTTTTTACCGTACCTTCAGCGAGCGGAATAATAATCTTTGTGTACATTTGCGTACGAGATAGTTGAAATACGGCGGAATTTCATGATTAATGCAGACGAGGTGCTGCGAGCGTTACTATTGTGATTATTCATGTTTCTGGACGCCGCTCGGCGCAGACTGCATGTGTGTATATCATGCTTGCTGTGCCTTACTCATACCCTGCATGCGGACGATTCCTTCGGTATAATCCAATAATAGGACACTAGAATTGATCTGCACGTTCTCAGCGGGAAAGGTGTTACAAATTCCCAGCAGAAAAGTGAAAACAAAGCTGCAACTTAATGGGACATAACATTTATGTGTGCATTGTCATGGTAATGACGCGTATATAGCACCCCGACCGGGGAGTCTGTCCTCCGACCCCCTGCGGCTTTCATTCCCCCTAAACTCACACAGGAATTATTGTCGCCCCACAGGTTCACCCCTGTTTACTTGTGAAAAAAAGATTTTCTCATACCTGGACAAGTTTTCGACCGAGGAGACACGGCTGCTGGGGGTCATGCCCGTTCTATATGATCACAGGGAAAACTTCAAGTCCACGCATAATAATGACAATAATACTAACAATAATAATAGATATAATAATGACGATGATGATGATGATGTATTCGTAGCAGATATCGTATACACACATGCAGACGTGTAACACTTGTGCGTGGGAAAGTATGGGAAAGTAAGATATAATATTATAGCTATTTGGTCGCCGTAGCCGTGTGCAGTAGACATTTGGCGCACACTTGGTAGAGACCGGTGTTATTCGACGCAGGCACACAAAGGAATACATGTATTTATGAATTGTTGTTGCCATAGCGATGTTTACGCAAAAAGCTATGCCGGCCTCCTGCGGGGTTAGAGACCGTTTGCAACATCATGTCGAACCAATAAACATTATAATTAGTCTGACGATATAAAAGTTATTGTTATATTTTGGCAACTAATCAGAATAACAAATTCTATAGGTTTTAATCAGTCGATAACAACTGCAGAAATTGCAATCGAGCTATACGTAGCCGACACGATAATAATGCATTTGATGTCCGTGCGAGGTCCGCGAAATTGTTTTCAGATTCGGAGCGGATGACTGTACATACATATGTATAACATTATGCAGGCGAAGGAGATGTTTCTCAGAATAATTAATCCGAGGCTATATAGATAGTGCATATTTTGACCTCCCACGACAATGCCGGGGAATGCGACGCGAGGAAAAAAATGCACCGCGTCTGCATGACGCACAGACAGACAGGCAGAGGAGCGCAATAAACCGGAAGGCTGAAGCGGAATAATAGAACTTATTTTGAGGCGTTATAATAATTCGCAGCCGTAAAGCGGCCTCAAGTATCATATCGCGTCAACGTTCAGGGATATAGCAGACATTGGATCCGCGTACAGGTATGCACGTGGACCTGGATCGACGAATTTGGGGTGCAGGATGTAGCGGCGATCCGGTGGCTGAGAAATAATCTTATTGCAGCTAGTAAAGCCGAAAACGCGAAGAAACAGCCAAACTGAAACAGGTTCTGTATCAATGCGCGCGAACCTCCAAAGGTTCGCGTCGCGGCGTGGTAATAATCATGCCTCCTACGTCTCTGCAAACTACACACCGGGAGCACGGCGAGGACGCGGGTGCACGTATGCACACTCGAATCTCATACGTCTTCTCGTACGCGCGCCCCATCCGTACACATATATACGCGATACGTATACGCCATGGTACGCATACCTACCCACGTATGCCATGGCAAATGGCAATGTGCACACAACCTTCTTACCGTCGCGGCCGTAGACGAGCGTGCTGCGTGTGTGCGGATGAGACGGTGAGTTCGCGGCCCCTGCACTCCGCTCAACGGGGCACACCGACTGCACACACGCTCATATTTCAGGCTCCCCGACTATACCTATACCGACCGTGTACTCACACTATTCACCACTGCTTACCACATAGGCAGAGGCTAGCGCCGGGTTAAGGCGGGGCGCAACGCATAAGCGCGATTACACCTACGGTAGGCTGGCGCGCGTGTGTCGAGTACGTGTGTACCTACACAGAGAGGGAACCGCGAAGCAAGACGAGGCAAGGCAAGCGGTTGAATCGGATTGGGGCGCAAGCAAGCAAACTGGTTTGGTTTTGTGGGGCTTGCACCATTGCACCGCTCTCTCGGCGAGACAGTCCAATTTATGCATTACGGCTATGTAGGCACTACACGATATCAAAAGTACGCTGTGCCCCGGACCATATAATATCATTGCAATATTGTAACATTAAAAAGTGCCTACACTAAATTATAATAAATGCTGGCGTAATCACGATTGATAATACACAAGTGATTCCACCGGTACGTGAATAATATAATTCTTATTTTAAAACACACACACAAGTTTAAGGAATTTTGTTATAAACTTGGAAAAATTGTACGGCGGAATTGTAACGCACCAAAAAGAAGTGTCTAAATCAAAAACTACAATTCTAATAATTACACGGACCTAACATCAAGCAACATCAACACCCCGTTGGTAATAAATGATATAAATATACTGTCTGCAACATTCGCAAGATAATCACAACGACAGTTGTACAGTACGCACGTATAGCGATACGTCGAAACGGATAAAATCCCGAGCTACCGGACGAGTTTTCAAATATTGTGATATACCGATTCATTGTGTTTTTCCTATAGTAGTTTGATTTTTTGCAAATTGTTTGTTTCCGAGAGTTTATTCTTGTCAAAGGGGTGAAAGGTATAAGAGGTACGCATCTCGTTTGTTAATGATACACCTGATACAATTCGCACCATATTATCGCGAAGAAAATTGGGAAAATTCCCAAGTGGAAGTGTCCTTGTTTTCATTATCATTTCGCCGAGTGCATACTGCACCGAACGGCGGTGCCCTAGCCGCTTATTTTTACTCTTTTCGCGCGAGCCAATCCAAACTCGCGATTCTCGTGAAAAGAAAATGGCCAACGCGGCTCGCTGGGTTTGAGCGTATCTTTGCGCGTCGTTTTGTGAACCCCGTTGTACGCGATCACGTTGACGTCTGCCGCCATTTCCTCGCAGGAGGATTCCGTTTAATTACTTTTCCGAGGTAATATAGACTGTGCGAAATCGCGAAAACCCTATCCTGTGCAGCTTCCGTGTCTTCGCGTGTCTTTTCCGAAACGGTCACAATATCGGCGAGTCGGTGGACGCGAGTAATGTACCGGGTCCAAAAGTGCATCGCGTTCTTCAAGACGCACGGGATGCAACCTCTCGCCGGCCGGCGGGCTACCTTTCGCAATCCGCGACGTTTACAACACCTCGCATAACCTTGCGAGATCATCCGATATTTTTCAGCTCCGACGTTTCGAATCGGTGAATGACGCGACCGGTGAACTTGGCTAAGCGACAGCGAGTCTATTTTTAATCTGCGCTGTCGAGTTTTCTTTATTCTGCTCAGTTTCATTTTTTTTTTTTTCTTTTCTGTGCAAGCCTTTATCTTCTCCTTTGTGCGCCCCCGATATCTCTCACCTGAGTCTATCGCCTGCTCTCATCGCGGAGACGGTTCACAAAACTGGCAACCGCGACCCGTTCATTCATACGCTTGTTTACCTCCGAACTCGATTATTATTATCATTATTATCATTATTTATTTTTCGCTTCTTATTTTCCATTTACTTATTTACTCGGTTATTCATTTACTCATCCACTCGGATACCATATTTAATTTATAATAATGTACAGTGTATGAGAATGCTAGAACAACCCAGAGATGACGGCATATTTTGTACCAATTATTATTATTCATGTTATTGTTTTTCTGTCAACTGCTGTCTTTAAATTTCTGCTGTTTTACCCCGGCTCTGTTGGCGCGGCATGTGTCGAAAATTATTGCACAAGTGTTCAAAAACACGACGTCACGTGTAACCCAGATGTTTTCCAATTTTCAGCTATGGCAGAGGGAAATGGGGAACTAAAGATGGAGGAAAAGCAATCCAAGGACGAGATGGAATTCGTCGAGAGGACCGAAGATTATGCAAAACTCGTCCAGTATGGCCTTGACGAGAAAGTAGCGGGCAAATTGGATGAAATTTACAAAACTGGAAAATTGGCTCACGTTGACCTCGACGAGCGAGCTCTCGACGCCCTGAAAGAATTTCCCGTCGACGGCGCGCTCAATGTGCTCACACAATTTCTCGAGTCCAATTTGGAACATGTCTCCAACAAATCGGCGTACCTGTGCGGCGTCATGAAGACTTATCGGCAAAAAAGTCGCGCTGGACAGGGAACCGGAGCCAGCACGACGCCCAAGGCACCGGACGAGGATAAAATCAAGGTCGCGAATCGTTTTTCAATATTTGTGTGTTCGTGGCTTTTTTCTGGTGTAGTCACAGCCTCGGAAAAAGTGTCATCTTCCTTGGCATATCGTTGATACACAAGAAATATGGTGGATCCTCATTACGAATGTTATCTTCCAGATGATATTGGAGAGGACCGGATATTCTTTAGATGTCACAACGGGACAGAGGAAGTACGGCGGCCCTCCTCCAGGCTGGGAAGGGCCGACACCTGGAAATGGTTGCGAGGTATGTCTATTCTCGTACGATTGACTTGAGAGTTTTCCGTCAACGAGTCGATCTCAAAGTTCTCATTCTGTAGGAGCCCGGATGCGGTAGCAATCTCTACATTATGTGACATTCCGTCTTCTAAAACTGAGAGCTTTATTGCACAAAACTACATGTATCGATGAAACAGACTTTACGACAAAGTATTACCCAGGCGATAGTTTGCCACCTTGATGGAAATACTTAGTACACCGATATACCGTGAGTTTCTCGCTATGCGGGCCAGTAGGTATGCCTGAAGCAGACTAAACAGGCACCTACTTGCCCGCATAGCGAGAAAGTCCCAGTATACACTCTATTTTGTTACAAATATGGGAAATCATGTCAATGTTATGTGTCAGTCGGTTATCGTCTTCAGTTTTACGTAGATTGAAAATTATACAAGGGCATATTCGTTGATGCTTATTTCATCATTTGACCAGAAAAATTGCGACAGGTCTCATTTAGAGCTTGTTGAATGAGGAAATGTAAATTATCCGTCAAGTCTCTTTTGTCCAGGAATAGGTTTTAAATTTTTTAAATGGTTTTTTCGTTTGCCTTTGTGCAGGTGTTTTGTGGAAAGATTCCAAAGGATATGTACGAAGATGAGTTGATTCCCTTGTTTGAGAAATGTGGTATGATTTGGGATTTGAGGCTGATGATGGATCCCATGACGGGTTCCAACAGGGGATATGCATTTATCACATTCACAAACAGGGAGGCTGCGCAACAGGCTGTCAGAGAGGTACGTGTCCCTTCTTGTTGGCCACACTCGTATTGGCCAACTCGATAACGTGTACGACTTGATTCTATTTTTCTTACCCCCATAGTTAACACCATGCCGCTACGGAACCATTGGAGACATTTATTTATTCATTGTTTACCAAATCTTTAGAAATGTTACAAAATTGTTATTGCTACCAAAACATGCTCTCGTTCAAAATGTTTTAATCCCCGTTGCAAATATTTCTGTACACTTTAAACCGCAGAAACTTAAATGCCGTTCAGATTCTCTTGCAGGGAATGTTTTGTGATTTAAATTGGCAAATGAATTACCACGTTCCGTTTGAAAACATATTGAAAGAGCGCCATCTCATTTTTTATGTGGCTTGTTCTGTGTTTGTACCTATTTGCTTTTTTTCTACCTCGGTAGTACTTCATTGGTCATATTATTATTTTTTTTCGACTGGACTCGAAATCGAATTTTAACGCTTACCTTACGAACAATCCACATATCTTTTACTCTTATACGTATATGTCCCTGACCATTTATTCATGTTTTATTACAATGACGTCCGATTTGTCCCAACAGTCCAATGTATTAATGAACTTGTATGGATCAAGTTTCTTTTCCAGCTCTCCTCTTTGCTCAGTGGGCAAAATTGGGAGTGGAGAACCTTACAAAAAGAGTTAAAGAAAACGAACATTGAAAAGAAAGTGATAGATGGAAAAAATATAAACAAAGATCTAACAAAGAACGAGAGAAAGAAAAAGAGAAAAAGGGAAATATGTATCTTGTGTGGTTAATTGGTTAGGGGTATATTCAACTGATTGGTTTCACCTAATTGGACAGTGACAATTTTTGTAACAAAATTTTCAAATTGGTTAGGCTTAAATTTTACAGTTTTACAGGTTTCGCCGGTTTACTATATCGTGAAGACTCGAGCGAGAAAGTGCCAATTAATCGGTATCACGGACCACGCCATGCAAACTCTATTCATGTCCTCTGTTATTGTCATTTTTTTTGTCATTTTTTTTTTTTTCAATCTTCTCACCAAATTGTACATTTTGAACCATTTCCGAAATTTCACCATTCGTCGTAATGTTGTTGTTTTTAACACCTAATATGGAACAATTCAATGAAACAAAATTAGGCATGTGTGTGTTTTTCTTCATCCCACAGCTCGATAATCACGAAATAAAACCCGGCAAGAGTCTGAAAGTAAACATTAGTGTTCCTAATCTACGACTTTTCGTGGGGAACATACCAAAGTCAAAAGGCAAAGAGGAGATCTTGGACGAATTTGGTAAATTAACAGGTAAAGTGAATTCGAGGCGTGTGCTACCTACCTACCTACCTACCTGTCTACCTGTACTGTCACATAAGAGTTTGGTAGCTTTAAGTAGTGGTTGTAGATGGTATGGAACTATGTAACTATGGACAAACCTCCAGTCGATCCAAGGGTCGAACGAGCAATGACACTTTGGATTCTGGTCAGTCTCCTTGCCTCTCGGTTTATTAGTGAAACAGTAACACCTCTCTGGTCCATGTCTTCTTTTCCTCTCATATTTAGGTTGAGTTATGAGTTGAGTTATATGATCTGCTTCCTGCTCTTTGCTGTCCCTCGCTCCGCCGTTACCTACTTCCGGTCAGATCGCCCATCTCGTATGTCAATCGCTATATATACGCTTGTTTCGCCCGATACTTTGTTTTCAACGTGTTTCTCGCGCCGCTCTCAAAGTCAAATGCATAACGGATCGATCTGACAAATAACATTCAACGTCGGTGGTAACAGTTTGCTATATGCGGAAATCGTCACGATTCATGACTAAGCCTCAAGCATGGGGGTTAACAGGAGACCCGTGTGGACCGCCGGGGCGTACGGCTCGCTAACAAACGGACAGGCACTCCCTCCGCCGATCCTCGGAACAAAGCTTCCTCCCGACTTGGTTCCATCTCCGAGCTTCCCCGCGATTCGTCCTTGTCCCCTCCGCGACATCCGTTACCTAGAATCACTTTACCCAACTTTGCTCTGTCAGCCAATAAGCAGGCGAGATCACAAAAGGCAAGCTTAATTGGCTCTCTCCTTCCACATTATTCTTACAGCTAAATGATTATGAGATTCGGAAAGGCAAAAAGATTGGTGTTACCGTATCTTATAACAATCACCGCTTGTTTGTGGGAAATATTCCAAAGAATCGAGACCGAGATGACTTGTTCGAAGAGTTTACAAAGCACGCACGTAAGTTGACAATTGCCCTTAAATCAGCAGGCAGTGGTTGAACAAAGTTCAGTCGGGAGAAAGATACCTAAATTAGTCGGTCAGTCAATGCGGTTGGTACACCGCCGGTGCCAGATGGCTCAAAGTCCGACCATCTCGCGTCGAGCAGACCGCCGGTCATTGATCTACCCAATTATTACTAAATTTTTCACAAAATTCTGCAAATTATTCACACTGGTGTTTGTTACAAAAGCGCACCTGTTTGTGAGAAGCTAGTATCAAAAATTTTTTGGAAAGAGGGCCTGCCCAAGTTTGTTTTAGAGTCGGGCGGGATGCATGACAACGATTCAAAATTCTCTATACCTACAAGTAATTGTTGGACAGACCTACGCTTTGGACACACACCGATATAATTGACGTTGTAATTTTATTGTGTTAGATTGTTATTTACCGTGCGTTGAAATTCTCAGCTTTTTTCTTTTAGACGCGTTTTGTAGAAATTGCGTACGTACAAAATATCCAAGAACAACGAGGTGTTGATTTTAGATTGGGATTCTAGGCAGCATGCTTCTGTGCGATCTAAAGAGAAATTATTTCCAATCGCAGCACCATCGTTACTCTATTGAATACGACTTGATGTAAAAAAAAAGGGACAGGGATCGCTATATGCAGGTCATTTTCCAACCAAGTTATTCATCTTCATTGAATGTGTGATTACTCTGTCGATTGTATGTGCGTACGTGACCGTAATCGCAGCCAAAGTTCTTAAACCGTTCAGTTCTGGACACGAGAGACGAGGCCAGCGACAAAATCCATTCTTGAGCGAGTGCCAGAGTTCAATCACGAATCATACCTATGGTTTTTAGAAGCTTACAACTAGCCAATCACATCTACATACAAACACACAGACGTATATTGATATTACACACTCGGAAATCCCAATCGGACAAAATTATTGTCTCCGAACGACACATTGCGCCCTCATTACCGATTACCTTTCGCATTGTAGCTATTCTCATTTGTTTAAACTGAGAGGAAGGAGAGTTGAACCGTATCCAACAAATTATTCTGCCGGGTTGTTTATTTTTATTTTTTTCCCAACACGTTGAATCGTTGACTAGAATCAGCCTGATGTGCCGGTGCTAATCATTGTGTCATAATATTATACTAAACAGCAAAATACTCTTGACGTATAACTCGAATCTCTGTGGGTTGATTCACTATTTAACAATAGAAAAGACCCCATCCGACAGATGTCAATTTGTTTACAGTATTCCTCCCAGAATACTGGGTGGCTCATCTTTGGTCTTGACTCACTCGTGTCATTTCAGACATGTACACACATACACACCAATTGACCGAACAATCTACAGACTTGTAGAACACACAATGCATTCTTGCATTGAATGAAAAGCTTGGGCTTGATTGGACTTTGGTAATACATCTCAAAGATGAAGAGTGGCTATGTGATAAGGAGAAAGTGTAAGGGAAAGGGGTAACATGTCTATTTCGTCGAAGAACCAACCGATGAAATGTAGTTGGAAGAGAATAACGTACGCTGAGGCTAGGGGGTCACTCGGGGTCACTTTGGGAAATTGTGATTTTGTTTAGTTGTCACATTTAATATTGGTATGATATCACAGAGAGACTTGGGTTTTTTTTCACCGATTATTCATCACGTTCTCAATTGCTTGGCCTTGGTTTATACATATCTTGAATGTCGAATAAGCGAGTGATTTCAGGATTTCGATAGAATCTAACATAATTTTTCCATCATTTCTTTCGGCAAAGATTTAATTTTCTTCCTTTTGAAATCAAGATCTACGACAAATTATAATTTCACTTAAGTCTCACTTCTCATCAATAATTCACGTACTCTTCTTATTTTGCAATATTTTTACGTCATCCGGGGTCATTCAATTTCGATTCTCATTCTTCCGACATTGCACATTGTTAGGTGTAAATGAATCTTCTACCCATGGTAGACTTTCTTCAGTCTAAGGCTGATGACTTCGAATGGCATATGTAATAACATGCGTGGTTTTTGTGTGTCCAATAAGTAAGATAAGTCATATCTACGTCGATACATATGGTTCTAGTTTTAGCATCAAATATTTTCGACAGTGTTCGGACAATGTGTTTATAAATAACGACCAAGGATTCAATATTCTGTTTGTTCCGAGATTATTTCAGTTTGTTTTCCACGTCATTTGCAAAAGATTCATAATTGATGGATTGAAATTTCTGAAGAAGATTAGGAGGATGTTGAATTTGGCATATCAAGATTCCATTCATTGTAACGAGTTTATATTAATTTTTTTTTCGCCCATTCAAAATGACATATTAATTACTCTATAGATCAGTTTTCGTGTGTTTTTTGCGCATTTTCTGTTCCGTTCCTGTAGTTCCTTTTAGTTTTATTACTTTACTTCGACTATGTTGAAATGAGCCTTACCTATGTTTTATATGATTTTCCACGATGTAGCTGGCCTGACAGAGGTGATTATCTACAGCTCGCCGGATGACAAGAAGAAGAACAGAGGCTTCTGCTTTCTCGAGTATGAGTCTCACAAGTCAGCCTCTCTTGCCAAGAGGAGACTGGGCACCGGGCGCATCAAGGTATGGGGCTGCGACATCATAGTCGACTGGGCTGATCCTCAGGAGGAACCCGACGAGCAAACCATGTCCAAAGTGAGCCCATTTTTCTCCCATTCACGACCCTCGAGGTTGTAATCGTACTGTAGCCTCTATCGCCAGATACGTTAATTTTCTCTCGCCAATAGGTAAGAGTGCTTTATGTAAGGAATCTGACTCAAGACTGCTCGGAAGAAAAACTGAAGGAATCTTTCGAACAATTTGGCAAAATTGAGAGGGTAAAGAAGATCAAGGATTACGCTTTTATACACTTTGAAGATAGGGATAACGCAGTCAAGGTAAATTCTTACATTCTCTCATCTCTAAGACCTTATTCTTAGGGTGCCTTGGCGCCCGAGATGTGTGAGCCGATACCTTACGCTTTGAATGTGCTTACAGGCAATGCGCGAGTTGAATGGAAAAGAAATGGGCGGGTCCCATATAGAAGTATCATTAGCGAAACCACCATCCGACAAGAAGAAGAAGGAAGAAATCCTGAGAGCTAGGGAACGCAGAATGATGCAGATGATGCAAGTTCGCGGAGGGTAAGGCTTTCCCCGTACCGTTGGTACAATTCTCGCCAAGGAATTTCGGCATGTTTAATGGAGAGGCAATTTAACTCATCGTCTTCTCAAACAAATTACAGTGGGTCTCCGTCCCATCCGAGTATGATGGCGGGCCCTATGCCAGTTCGTGTAGCTGGCAGTGGACAAGGACCTCGAGGTACCGGCGCCGGTATGCGTGGCACAATGGGCCGCGGTGACTATGGTAAGTGGGGTTTCGTATGTTATCGAAATTTACTTTTCAAGAGTTTCCTTCCACGTTATGCCGCCTACATTTCGGTATCCATTGAAATGTTTTCAAAAGTGACATTCTGACGCAAATTTTCAAATATTTCTCCATTAGAGATACAAGTGAAGATACAAGAGGTACGAATACGTGTTTTCTAGCGTCATGCAAGCAATCGAGCACATAAAAGCACTAAAAAAGAGCCTCGTGTTCTAGCGACATAATTATCGTTTACTTGGTTTTTTTTCCCTGTTACATTAATGGATCCTAGACAGGAAATTCAGGAACTGATGAAAACATACAATGGATAGTCTTATGTTGGTTTCGGTAGAAATCTGTGCTCACAATAAATTATTTTCAATCACATCTCACAAAGAATTAACCAACTGTCGGCAGTGACATTAATTTACTAATCAACTGCTGCTTTTTTTTATCTCTAAAAATCAATAAACACCCGGAAAGTTTCCCGCTGTGAACATAACGTACTATTCGCATCTTTTTGGGAGTAAAATCTTGATTACTATTGGACGTAAAACCAAGCCACTTGGCTTTGACTCGTTCTATCTTGGTGCAAAATATGGTAGAGCATTCGTACCCAAAGGATTATCAAGCTTGTTGGAAATTAGGAACATGCTTGAAAATGCTCCACGTTCAAAGGCTTAATCATTATATTTCACCAATATACATATACAAAAAGTCTAAGTCAGGTGCCCCACGTCCAGACAATAGTTGTCATCGGCACTTTATGTTGTTTCGCTGTTGATATTTTTCGTTGTTGTTGTTACCACAACACGTAGCTATAATACTATCGATTAATAATGTCATTGGAATTCCGTCACATCACGAAAAAAAAGCAATCTCTTGCTGTATAAGGGAAAATATTTGATTAGGCTCAAAGAGCAACCCTGAATCGCAAGTGAGTGAATATTAACTTTGTGTCCCCGGTTTTTCAGACATTACATACCTTTTGGTAAAGTTTACTTCTTTAACACAAATATCCCGCATGCTTTTGGGGATTTTTCACCATCTTACCTGACCACATACCTTATGCTTACGCGCATGATAGGCAACGTTCAAAGTGTGCAAAAAATTGGGAAACCATTGGAATTGATTTGTGATATATTATTATATATCAGAGAATTCAACTTAAACGATACCCTTCCACGATCGACGGTGTCCTAAATTCCTACTGTATCCAACTGCGCCAAGTTTTGACCGAGATCAAATGTTGTGCTCGTAGACTACTTTTGCCAAGTTCACATTACCTTTGAAAGAATTCCAAAAATTCCGAAAATAATGAAAAGTACGTCTTCAGTCATTACTAGAATCAAGAGAAGTTCAAGCGTCAACGTTATGTGAAAGAGTACAATGCTGACCCCATTACCCTACTACGCTACGACTTCCATGACCTCGTATCTCACCACGTTACCAAATTATGCATGTGTATTGTTTGTTTTGTACTTGCGTTTTCTGGTGCCCTAGTGGTATTTACTTCGAGCGGCGGTGTGTATTTCCACATGGTATACAGCGCCAGGGAAAACTTTGATATAAACTAAACTATATTTGTGAGAGCGTGTATGCATTTCAACAATTGAAAAATCTGATTACAGCTGTCAAGGAAATAGGTAAGCTGCGACGTTGACCTTGTATGTTATATTGTAGATTTGTAATTTCTCTGTACCAACAGCTCTGTTCCACCTTGGTTGAATAACGAGTTACTTGATTTATAATCATACCATATAGAGTCATCGACCAAATTGTTAAACGTAACGCGTTAGCTAATCGATCGTTTCCTTACTTTTGAGTAGACTAATCAGATTTTGAACGCATAGTTGCTACAGAATCATCATTTTGTTGAGTATGATTTCCTTTTAGATATAAATCGTTTCGGTGATTCGTATTGTGTTACATAGATTGTTAAACACACAAGCGATGGTGGTAGGGTAATCGCTGCTAGGTTTTAATCATGAGTCATTCTAATGAATTACATTTTCGTTGATCAGATTGTGTCAGAGTTGCGGATTGGAAAAAAAAAAAAAAATCGACAAGCAATATCACAATGTGTTCTTATCCTGGGAAACTCTACTCTTTTTTTATTTTTACTTGACATTTTTTTCTTCATTTTTTTTTTTCATCATACACTGGCATTTAAAAATGATCTTTTCCCGGCATGCCTTTATTATTTATTAATTGAATAAGTTGCCGATTGGTTATATCCTGGCTAAACTTGGGTCTATTTGTAATGTGTGTTTTTATAGATTATGATTACGACTATTACGGTTATGGGGATTATCGAGGTGGCTACAGTGATCCATATTACGATGACTATTATCGATACGAAGATTACTATTTCGATTATGCGCCGCCTCCGCCACCTGCCAGAGGGAGAGGCAGGCAGCCTCAACCGGTGGGTCGCCTTTTTTAATGGTTTTAAAGTCGTTCTCGTTCTTGAATCATATTAGTTTGATATCAGCGGTAGTTTGACTGTGGCACAGTGTTCGCGGATTCCTCACAATATTACTTATCCAATTATTCGCCGATTCCACCCCATGAAGCCTCCCTTTGAAGCCTCTCTGTGTTATTAACATTGGCTAATTGATTGTGCTAGCTTTAGTAATCACTAACGCGGGGATGTGGCATTTAACAACTAACTTTTATACACGACGGGCACAATGCACTGCACCGACGGCGCTCTCGCGATAATCAACTTTACCGAATACACGACGAGAGTATGCCGCCCATCAATACCGAGCGCACGTTTTTGCATTGCCTTATCCTCCTCGAGTATCACAAGACTGGCCACTCCCTCCCATTGTACTTGTCGCTAACTATCCCAACCCGAACACGTTGCCACTCTCAAATTGCTTGCAAATCATATCTGAGCCATGGTAGACCCATTCTAAATTCTGAAACCCAAAGTGAAGCCGGGAAAAGCAATGTAAAGAATCATCTATTTCGAGACAAGAGGGTTAATTCTCTGAAAATGCGGTTCTTTAGTGGGGGAAAGAGATCGCGTATATCTTAGTGTGTCAGGTTTCCTTAACACTACCCACCGCTTCAGCCAAAGAATTCCCAGTCATAGACAGAATGCTGTGTAAATGGGCTTTTTCTCTTACCCTTCGTTAACCCTCGTCCATTACCCTAAAGACCCCAACCAAAATTCATTCCTCGATTGAGATTGAGATTGATGATTGACTGACCGATTGCTTGATTATCTATCTGTAGAGCGACGTCGCGTCTCGTGGCTCGGATATGATATATTTTCTTATGTCAAGTTGCAGGATTATCCAAAATACAGGAGAAACGGCCGCCCTGTGATCATCGTTGCCAAGTCGACGTCATTTTTTATAATGTTTGTGAAGAATCTTTTCTCCCGACACGTTTGGCTAATGTTTTCAATACGGGCTGATCATTTGATATGTTCAAATTCGTCGAGCTTTGCAGTGGACCTGGTATTCTGCATAACTTATATTGGGAAGGGGAGGAAAGATTTGTCGCAGATAAACAGCAAATTTTGGAGTTAGCACGGAAAAGGCGATGCGGAACTGGGAAGAAAGTCGAAACCGATGTATGATATAGTGATTTATTACTTAAAATTTAATGATTACTCGCTTAGGTACAACAGTTCACGGACAGAAAAGGAATATTTTGATAATATACATGAGATTTATTGGTATTAAACGAAATACTCGTCTGATCGCTCTCGCTTGCTTCAGCATACACTATCTGCTTACGCTTACAATAGATTTATCGTTGATAACGCTGTGCTTTTGTTTGATTAACATTAATCATTAGCTGCCAGTGCAGTAGTTGTGTCGCTTAAAGTTCCTTCACCCCAAATCCGGTCTGCTTCTGACTTCACATTGAATAACACCGCTAACGCTGTATGCAAAAAAATTTACATAGATATATTTTTAGGTGAATTCCTAACGTGTAGGCTCTTGCAGCTTACCGTTCTGTACATGTTTTTATACATATATTTAAATTTTCAAGATAATGTCTCAGGGGTTGATTATTACTTTTGACGTGCTGTTGCAAACAGATTGAAAAGAAAAGAAAAGAAATGTATAGAAAGCAAACAAAGAAACTAGAAATAACAGAAACATTGGTCAATCAAGAAATGAGTTGGTAATATCTATGCCTAGCGGGGGCGGGGGGGGGGGGGTCATTTACTATAAGATAAAACAAAAATCATATGAAGTAAGCAGCATAGGGGTAACGATTGGGTGTGTGTTGTTTGGTCAGGCTGGTCGTGGGCGTGGAGTAGTGGCACGTGGCCGGGTCGGTGGATCCCAGGCCCGTGGGCCGGTCAGGGGGGGACGCAACCCCGCAACCTCAGGGGCCCGTGGGGCTCAGCGGCCAGCCGCTCGTGGGGGGGTCCGCGCCAAGGGAAGTTTACCAGGTGAGGATGGTCTGTATCTCCACAACGAATCAACTTTTTCATAATAATACTCTTACTAAGTTAACACCACTCACAACCCTACCTGCCAAGCTGTTTTATGCTCGTTGCTACTATCTCTGCAGCTAGTTTTTTTTTTCTTATTTTTCGTGAGTTTTCACAAGCACACTTGATAGCTCTTACGGATTGCGTCAGACCAGGCTTATCGTATGTTACTCATACAGACTGGAAGAATGTTTTACTTTCTTGCTGTCAAAAATTCTACTGCGATAGTGTACACTGCTGTACATGTCATGATGTTTTCAAATTTGTCCTTTCGAGTACCGTCAAACGATCGCATTTGTGTACCTGGGTTGTGTTTTCCAAACAAGCCTTTTATTGTTCCACAATGTCAATGTCGATGCACCAAAAAGTTACGATACAAATCAAGCAATAATTCATACCGTTGTGAGAAACCCATGTAATGTGCGAGCATGTATGTATAAGTTACACGACCACTATACAAATTGCTAACGAACGTTATGCACATTTCATCGCTTCTTAATACACTTGTTTGCTTGTATCCGGCTTTAAGTACATGTACGACCGGTTAATCTAGTGACATTAAATATGGTTTCAATTTTGAGGCGCCTCGATCAAGTCAATAATATTCTTCATTTAGTCATGCAGAGGGCATTAACAGCTTGATTTCTCTCAGTCCTGCAATGTGATAACACTTACGTAGTGTTGCTTGATCCTTTTCGATGCACTGACCAGTATAACATTATCTTCCATGTTGTCTAATTCAATCTCTCCTGTTCTACCGCAATTACCACCCGATGCCGTCGATGGGTACAAGTATATAGTTTTTATCAATCGATCTCTCAAAGATAAGTTGACCATCCTAACTATCTACGATACCAAGGGTGCAAATTAACGCCCACATATTATCACGACTGACACAAGCAAGCACCTTGCGCGCAAGGTCTGGTGAGGGAGAAACTACTCAAAGTACTTGCCTATATTGGTCGGGGTAGCACGAGGTCCAGTGACCGGCGTCAACTGAAGCTTTCGGTATTTATGCTTGAATATCATAGATTTCTTGATAGATTCAGAGATAATGAGGCCAGTACTGGAATTAGCTACTTACGGTACGAGTTTGCCTCTACTATTAATCCAAGTAATTAGATGAATTAAAATCAACTTCGGGCAAGTACTTGAAATCTTTTTTTGTCAATTCTAAAAAATAATGAAAACATACATGCAACCCAAGAATCTGGTTTTTGTCCGATTATCATGATCCAGTACCCTGTTGCAAGTTTTTTTTTTTTTTTTTTTACCATTGAAAAATCCAATTTCCCGTTTGTGCTACAATCATCTACTTATTTGTACCAGTCAGACGGTTACACTATATCGTCAATAAGACTTCTCTCGATTTGGGATGCGTAAGATAAAAACTATTTACAAATGTTTTTCGAACGGAAGGTGCAATTCCAAATTTTGTTACGATTTCCTCACATTATTAACTGACTCCTCTCCTCTCCAAGGTACCGCAGATACTAATCAACTTGTTTATACTATCTCATAACTGAATAAATATTATTAGGAATCTGAGGATGTCTGAATCAGTGAGATATGATGATTGAAAAATGATATGTCAAGTTTATTTTGCTGATACAAAGTTTATCGATTCATGTGAACAGTGAATTGAAGGCTGTTCGGTACTCTTGTATCTATCACTGATCTCCGCTCAGTATCGATATTCTCTAATATTTCAGTTCCCACCGTGCCCAGTTAAAAAAAAAAAATTATAAAAATTAACTTTTGTTGAAACACCTGGCGCTGAGTATCTTATATGTAACGTGTTTTTAACAGCAGGTAAGCGAAAGTTTGACGGGGGTCACCAGAACCAGGGGGAATCTAAACGTCGCTTCCAGAGCAGCTGGGGAAACCAGCCCCTCGCCCAACAACCATTGGGGAATTCGTACGGATTGGCGAGTGTGAATGGTGGTGGCGGTGGCGTTGGGTTTGGTGACAGAGGTACCGCTATTGGAGGTGCCTCCGGCGACGATCACCAGTGGTATCAAGACTCTTACCAATCCTGGAGCTAACTTCTGCCAGTCTGTGAGTGAATAAGCGAATAAGCGAACAAGAACGAAACCCATCCGTACTATTATATTATATCATATTATACTACTGACAACAAACAATTGTAAATCTAATGGGAGACCTACTGACAATTATTGCCACGCTGCGCCACCATCATCGCCTGCCGTTGTGATTTTTAGGTACAGTGAAATGCCACTGAGACTATGTTACGCTGGAGTGACCACCCAACCACCCCGTACTATTATTATATTAATTGTAATACTATTATAAGTACCAATACCATACTATTGCTATTACTACTACTACTACTACTACTACTACTACTACTACTACTACTACTACTACTACTACTACTACTACTACTACTACTACTACTACTACTACTGCTACTACGCTCCGACTACCACAAGTACTACGACTATGACAACTACTACCACTATAACAACTACTCCCACCACCACCACTACTACTACTACCATTACTACTACTACTACTACTACTATTACTACTACCACTATTACTACTACTACCACTACTACTACTACTACTACTACTACTACTACAACTACTACTACTACTACTACTACTACTACTACTACTACTACTACTACTGCATTGTCACATTGTTTACTACTGCCAAGAAAAGGAAACAAAAATGGGAAACGATAAGGATAGGAAATAAAGCGATTGTTAATGTTGATATTGAGATTGTGATGGCTCGTATTGAGTGAAGAGGACTCATTGAAGCCTACATATTATTGAGTGATGCGTAGGTTGTGAGAAGAATCGACATTGAAGGATGAATTGAACGAGAAAACAATAAGCCGTGCGTTAGATAAATTTGAGCGAAAGGTAGAGTGTGTCTGTGTGTGTATGTGTGCGTGATAAGCGCGCCAAGCGCTGCTAGACCTTCTATTGTTGGTCTATAATGTGTACAGTCAGTGAAACTATTATTATTAAGAGTCAGGCATATTTGGTGAGGTAGTGATTGCGGTACGCTGGTAAAGTAACGTTTGTCGTATAAATCTCTCCAAAGGTTTGTGTAATTAAGGTCACGTCAAGAAGTGAGGTTTAGTGATATTTGAACGAGTTAAATGTAGCTCATTGGCGAGAAGTGAGATAAATTGATGGAAAAAAAAACCCACTCGTAAATTAGGTCTTTCAATGACAGTATCCAGAAAGGAATAAGATATATTTATGTCTAAATTATTTTTTATTTATTGGCTACGAACGCGTTATTGCGAAAAAAAAAACGATAACATTTTTTATACAACTAATTATTTGATAAGAAAAAAAGGATACTACAAAGTATGGATAGAAATTTAAACAAAAAAGTTGCTAATTTTAATAAACGAAAAGATAAGACGATATCTTGGATATGGAGAGAAAAAAAAATTCGGAATCTTAAAGTGAAGCGATACTATGTATTTTGCAGTTTGACAACAAAAACAACAAATTTTGATAAAAAAAGAAAGAAAGAAAGGTAGACAAAAAAAGGTAAACAATATGACTGGAAACTGAATTGATAATGATAGTTACAGATTGAAAATAGATTGCAAAATGTACGCAAATGTATACAATGCATGAGACACATACAGCACACACTTGAGAGTGTTGACTTGTTATTATTGTTAGCCTGTTAGTTAATTAGTAAGAGTTGTAAGTGCGGGCTATATATAGTTGGTCCCTGTCCCTGGAGCCCAGACAACCCCCCTGTTCTGGAGATTTATTTGAGAAAAACCACAATCCATTTGTCGTATGCATTAAAAAACACCGTGTCCCCTACCCCCTCCCCCACCTGGACAGAATAAATGAAAGAAGAAAACAATTTGAAAAAAAAAAAAAAATGGAAAAAGTTAGTAAGGTTAGCGAACGTTAAATCCGATTCATGATCGTACTGCGTATGCCACTAACGAAGCAATGTATGAGAACCAATACACATAGGGTATCATCGATTAATTTTTTTGCAAAATTAAGTGGTAGAAGGCAAACCGTCGAATTTACGCTATACATAATCCAAGCAAACACCGTTTAACATGCCGACACGATCATGATAACTGAATTACGAAAATATATAAATATATGAATAATATTACCGAATAATAATGAATAAAATAAGGCTTGCATCATGGACTATCGATTTTATCTAAATAGATCATAAAAGTAATAATAATGAAAAATGAAGGCAAAAATTCAAAAAAAAAAAAAAAAAAAAGGAAAGGTAATACAGAAGAAGAAGAAAAGTGTCTGGATGAAGGTTGATTGCTTTGCTCGCAACCCCTCTTATTTATGAGCATCTTGTTAATTTTTATTCATGTTTTACTTAACTCTAATTTCTTTTTTTTCTCTTCTCATTGACATACTGCTGTTTTGGCAGGGTAATGAGGTGCCACATTTATATTAATAATAGTAATAATAATAACGATAATAATAATAATAATAAAAATAATAATAATAATAATTACTGTGCCTCGGTAGATGTCTTTATACGATAATATTATAACGAGTAAAAAAATCCCCTCTTCCAAAAATCTTACGTAAAAAAAAAAAAATTGAAACAATGGAAAGAATACATTGTACCACCCGACCCTTTACCCTATTTATATAAAAGCATAATAATGATGATACCATACTATTAACATAAACAAAAAATTAAACGTAAGAATGATATTACTAATCATTATACCGAGTGGATTTTTTATGAAACTATACACGAATCATAAATTCTGGTCTTATCGAAAATTCTCTATTACATATGAAATTTGGAATTAAAAAAAAAAAAAAAAATGGTTGAAAAAAAGGAAAGTTGTACAAAATTTAATAAACAAGACACCGGTCTGGCTTTTTGGGGCAATGGGAGCATGACAAACAGGGCTGAGGCAACTCGCAGTGACGAGACTTTAGACTGATCTAGGTACTAGCGTTACGATACGATTGGCCCTACCCACCTTTTTGACGGGCATCCCATACTATCACTCTAATCTTTTGTACGGCGAACGGTGGCAGCTGGGGTGCCTTGGGAAGCGGTTACACTTAGGATAATGCATCACTGTAGTCGGCGAGGCCTATGTCGTGCACCCTGTAGCTCGGCCTATGCCATAAATTTCGAGGCGCGTATTACCAGACTTGACATTTGGTTGACCCATGTCAGGCAGATGCGCGAGCCCCGGGCCCACCAAGTTGCATCGCTTTTGGACCCGAGGACGTGTTTTTTTAATTATGTATAAAATATTATATATATATTATATTCCTGCAAATATGCATTTTGTGACGTGATGTTATTTAGCAGTAATAAGGAGGAAAAAGTAATGATGACGATCCATCGCTTGACAAACCACGTTTAAATGGTACGTTTCGCCAATTGTCAGCTCCATGGTTAAAACAGCAACGAAAAAAAAGAGTTGAAAAAAAACATCTAAAAACCGAAAAATAAAAAAAAAAATAAAAATTTATTACAGCTAAATTTTTACATATTTGCTAATTGTGTTTTCAAATTTTTATTATTCAGCTACCGATTGCTTTGCTTTTTTTAATTTCCCGCAATTTTTGAAAGTTGCCCCTAATTTTAGTGTGACGTAGTTGAACATGATGATTATTGATGAATTTAAAACATTGTTAAAATGGTTCCTTTTTTGGGCTAGGAGCTTGATTTAAAGTGTCAAAGATTTTTGTGTACGACCAGATGTATTCTACATGTCTCAATAAACAGTTGTATGTGAATTACCTTTCTTAACTCTGGGTATTAGTTCTTATTATTACATTCCGTGTGCACGGCACGATGCTTACACGATGCAACACAATGTGGTGCGGTGCATATCGGCAGTGTAAGCATATCGTTTGTGATGACAACTTTTTTCGAAGCCAACAATGATGCAGTGGTGCGATGGTACAAGTTCGTCTACAACCCGAAAGGTACGTGTTTCCATCGCCTAGACGTAGTTCGAAAAGGATTCGTTAGCTCTGCAAGTATTCCAGAAGCCTGTTGACTGAATTTGTCGAGGTATTTATTATTTAGACATGAACGAGTATTTAGGGGGAATGAATAGTACTCTCCTTGCGTGTGAGCAACGCGTCGCGGTACGAGGATATTGGAGAGCCCAAAATTGACTAATATTTCGGTACTTGGTTGTTTTGCATAATACATTTTGCGGTTAATGTTGAAATTCTGCAATTGTAACCTGTCTGGTAATGTGATTATCACCAAATAAAACTGAACAAATTAGTGATCCGAGTGACTGTGTGTGCAAAATATTGTGTGTTAGAAAACATGAAAAACGAAGCCTTATTCTATATGCAATGAGCTCTCTTAAGGGTTCTACGCGCGGGGCGTGTCGCTGACGTTGAATCAGGGCTCGCGTCTTGGGGATGAGATAGCAAATGAAACCCGGAGGGATGAAAAACCTAGTGCGCATCTCGCCCCTCAGGCTCGTAGCTAGTCAATGTCGAGCAGCCCGTAGCACCGTGAGTGCCGCACGCCTTTACCCCCGACTCGAACGGGTGGATCTTGTTGTCTGATCGTGAATGGTGAGTAATAATATTCGTCAAGAATACAAGGGGCGGGAGGGGGGAGGATATCAAATTATGATATACCCTCAATAATTTGCTGAGATGAGAGTTCTTTTCTTCGGCCAATCTCACGGGTCGTTTTTCCTTCACCACGTACTTTGGTAATTTTTTTGTTTTAATCTTGAATTTGAGGGGATAATAAAGACACCCCTGAAGTTGCCCCCCCCCTCCCTATCTACTCGGCCGCGGAGCGAACGATACTCGAAGCGCCGACAGTGAACTCTCCTGGAATTTCGCGGTATGGCATCTGCCGCCGCCTATACCCACCTACCCCCGTCAGCTACCTCTACCCCTCATTTTCTCTGCCCCCAGCAACCCCTATCGTCAGTTGGGGCGTGTTGAGGTGGATGGCTGGACCTGACCGACCGTTTGATTCGACAACGCGTTGTTTCGCATAGTGTGGGATATGGTGGATCAGTTGCGTTCGGACGATGTTATCATCGGCTGTGAAATGGGACTGAAGGGCGATGCGAGCCAGAAAACGGGCGTGCAATACGACAAGAAAATGTTTTAGCGTGTCGTGGTATTCAACGCGTTTCAAAGTTCTTACTAACTGGGAAAAGAAAAAGAAGAAGATTGACATAACGGGAGCGAGAAGGGAGGAGACGAGGGAAGAGATTTCGACTCCTCGGATCAATCCGGAGGTCAGGCACTTCCTACTCTCAACCCTATTGAATCTGGGGTGGATTATCCCGAGGACCGACGAGTACTCCTCGGATCGCACGGAAAATCAGCGTCCCTCAATTTACGGAGTGCCTGAAACAACTCGAGACTAGCTATCCCCCCGTCTACTGGTGTGTCATGCTGGTAAAAGGTCAATGGTGCGTTAATCCACTCATACGTATTAGAGTCACACCTCCCCAACGGAGTTGTACGTGCATGGATACGGTTTTACGATTATGCCAATAATATATTCGGAAGCAATTTCCACTCCCATTCGAGATTTTAATGATAATTAAGTGTCACTGCTCGCGCGGGCGACCAACTATTGACCATCAGCCATCCGACTCTCGACTCCGGCGAGGAACGTCACCAGTCAAGCGCATGGGCGCGGTTCGGGGTTTTCTCAGTCATTCTCAGTTCGCGGTCCTCACCACCCCGCCCAGCCCGCTTGTTTGTCGCTCGCCTGCGAATTGTTTTCACATGTCCTGCGTTTCTTCTCTCGCATTTTACTTCTACGCCCCATGTCACCCTGTTTCGTCTCGCCCCCCACTCACCTTTCACACCGTAATACCGTCCGGTACGCCTGGCTCGGTGGTTGCCTTTTCGCCCGTTAACACCCTTCATCACCTATTCACCGTCCCAAGTTGTATCTCGGCGCTTCACCCTTTCGGCTGCGGAGCACAACTTTAGCTCTATATGTGGAAATGTTTTTGTATCTCGCTTTCTTTTTCGGCTTATCGACGTTGGCTGGAATCTGGCGCGAGGTGAGATTTCATGCGGTATTATCAGGCAGACGATCCATTTTCCAATTTCTCAATATCGTATCCTTATTCCTGGCTATCCGGACTCTTCGAGTGTCTTGTCTGCGACTTGGTCTCTTTCTACATCATTTGTCGTCCTCTTTCGACGCGGCGAGACACTCGAATTGTCAAGGGCGTGGCAGATTTATTATTTGCTATCCCTTTTCTCACCGATAACTATCCGATTGCATCCAATGGTACATTACCATCGTGGAATTAATCTGCACCCTACTAAATGCACCCCGCATCGACGAGAATTATTCTGCTGAAGAATCGATCGTGTGCAATCTCTGCTTCATGTTATTTTCATTGCCGTACTTGCCATGGTGCTATACTCGTCGGAAACGTGTAAGCATATTCATTTATCAATTCATTTATGCGGATTCTTACTTTTATTCAAGTCAATTTCCGCGAATCGTGCTTCTGGCCGAAGGACAAGACCAAGTGGTAGTTGCGCATCGTCCGTCCGACTACGAACAAACTCTTTCTCCTTCAGCGTGAGCTCGTACACCCAACATACGCGCACGACACGAGAGTGTGTAAAGTGTTTGTATGCATGCATACGGCCGTCAGCGCTGCTAGCGAGGTTAAAGGGCAACACCAAGGAGTTGTTGCAACTATACATACCTATGTATACGCGATACGATCTTACTTCCTGTGCATATGTGTTACACCCAATGGGTCTATCATGTCCTTGGTACTTTCGGTTCGTTCGACCGGGCTGACTGGCCCAACTATATTCATCATTGTTGTGTTACTCTATCGTTCGTCTCTTTACATTATGATTGTGATGATATCGGACTATACGAACCAATTTCATTCGTTATGCCTCTAACTATATTCATCATTATTCGAACTGCAACCGACTTTTTTTGCTTACCATCGGCCAAGCCCGCCAAGCTCATACCTTCAAGCACTTCGGACTGACCATGCAGCAAACAAGAGACTCTGTCTTGCACTTGTGTTGGGCATCATTGATTGCGCGCAATTATTATCGAACATCGACACGATTCTCATAATTAGTTCCGGGTCTACACCGGCCCAGTATTTATAAGTATAATGTTTACTCGCAAAACTTTCGATGTGTGAAACTGCGGACAATTTCGGGCGAATCATATTCTATTTCGCACTCTATCCCATTACATCTTTCCATTTACCCTTGTTGATTGGCTTTGGATTCGTAGTCAAAACAGTTGAATGAGGTGGCATAATAATACCCTGGCGAAAATGAGAACTCTGCAAAATCTTTACAAAAATCTACAAACGAAAATGCAGAAAAATTCAGAGTTTTCCAGAAATGTAAACTCTGTTATTCGCTGTGAAAATCTGGGAAAATCTGGAAAAATGTGAAAATTTCTGTTGTAGAGTTTTACAGAATTTTCCGGAGTGTAGAAATTTCTTGTGAACACAGAAATTCCGAGTTTTGCAGAGAAATTAATGATTTTCGATGTAAAATTTCGTAAAATTCCGCGGTACAGTTTTGCAGATTTTCTACGAGTGTGCGCAATATTTTCCATGCAGAAGAATCCGAAGTTTTGCAGAGAAATTTATGATTTTCGATGTAAAAATCTAAAAATTTCTGCTGTACAGTTTTGCAGATTTATCCAAATTGTACAAATTTCAGGACAATAGAGAAATTCAGCGCCTTGCAGAGAAATTGATGATTTTCGATGAAAAATTTTGTAAAAGTCCGCAGTAGAGTTTTGCAGATTTTTCACAAGTGTGCGCAATATTTTCCATGCAGAAGAATCCGAAGTTTTGCAGAGGAATTTATGATTTTCGATGTAAAAATCTGAAAATTTCTGCTGTACAGTTTTGCAGAATCATCCAAATTGTACAAATTTCACGACAATAGAGAAATTCAGTGCCTTGCAGAGAAATTGATGATTTTCGATGAAAAATTTTCTAAAAGTCCGCGGTAGAGTTTTGCAGATTTTCCACAAGTGTGCGTAATATTTTCCATGCAGAAGAATCCGAAGTTTTGCAGAGGAATTTATGATTTTCGATGTAAAAATCTGAAAATTTCTGCTGTACAGTTTTGCAGAATTATCCAAATTGTACAAATTTCACGACAACAGAGAAATTCAGTAGCTTGCAGAGAAATTGATGATTTTCGATGAAAAATTTTGTAAAAGTCCGCGGTAGAGTTTTGCAGATTTTCCACAAGTGTGCGTAATATCTTCCATGCAGAAAAATCCGAAGTTTTGCACAGAAATTTATGATTCTTAATGTAAAAATCTGAAAATTTCTGGTGCATGCAGTTTTGCAAAATTTTCAAAAGTTCACAAATTTCACGACAACAGAGAAATTCAGTGCCTTGCAGAGAAATTGATGATTTTCGATGAAAAATTTCGTAAAAGTCCGTGGTAGAGTTTTGCAGATTTTCCACAAGTGTGCGTAATATTTTCCATGCAGAAGAATCCGAAGTTTTGCAGAGGAATTTATGATTTTCGATGAAAAAATCTGAAAATTTCTGCTGTACAGTTTTGCAGAATTATCCAAATTGTACAAATTTCACGACAACAGAGAAATTCAGTGCCTTGCGGAGAAATTATTGATTTTCAATGAAAAATTTTGTAAAAGTCCGCGGTAGAGTTTTGCAGATTTTCCACAAGTGTGCGCAATATCTTCCATGCAGAAAAATCCGAAGTTTTGCACAGAAATTTATGATTTTTGATGTAAAAATCTGAAAATTTCTGGTGCACAGTTTTGCAGAATTTTCAAAAGTTTCCAAATTTCACGATAACAGAAAAATTCAGAGTTTTGCAGAGAAATTTATTATTTTCGATGACAAATTTCGTTAATTTCCGCTGTAGAGTTTTGCAAATTTCCACAGTGTGCCTGGTTAAAAAAAATCTATGCGAAATTTCTACAAAAATCTATGAAAGCAAATGAACAAAAAGTCGGAGTTTTTCAGATATGTTAACTCTGTTACTGGCTGGTAGAATCTAGAAAAATCTGAAAAAATCTGCTGTAGAGTTTTTCAAAATTTCCTGAAGTATGGCGTCATCCAAGTAGTACGTAACGCTATTCTTGACCCCCCCCCCCCATGTCACACCAAGTTACAAAGCTTGGACCCTCCCCCCACCCCAAGGTGACGTCACAATACTTTCACATACCCCCCCTCGGGCGGGCTTTTCAAATTTGAGACAGGGTTTTTTGACTGAATATTGAAGAAAAATTGAAATTTCGAAATGTGACGTCACGTTTGCGTGTACCCCCCCCCCTCCCCATGTCACAAAACGTCACATTTTCGGTGACTCCCCTCCCCCCCTTTGAGTGGTGACGTCATTTATGCACGGCCCCTAAAGCGCTGGAAATTAAAAAAAAATAGGATCATTTTTCATGGTTACAATTAAACTGTTTGGCGATGTGGATATATGCTTTTGTTTCTCAAGTATTTATTGGAAATAAAAACCGTAACGTCTGACGATATCCCCCCCCCCGCCCGCCCCCTCCCCCCCAACAAATGGTCACGTTTTGACCGACCCCCCTCCCCCATAGTAACACCCCCCCCTGAGCATTACGTAATACTTAAATGACGCCTATGGACATTTCACAGAAACAGAGAAATTCGAAGTTTTGCATAGAAATCGATGATTTCCAATTGTCAATTCTGGAAATTTCTGCTGCAGAGTTTTTCAAATTTTCCCCAGGTACAAATTTCTCAGCAGCAGAAAAATCCGGAGTTTTACGGAGAAATTTAGTACCCGTGACCGCCACGCGGCGGCGTTGCTTCCCGCAGCCAAGTAATCACGGTGGGGATATATGTTGGCGCGGCACCGTGGCCACGTCACCCGTGCCTAGACTACTGTCGGGCCAATATTTTCTAGAGGCGGATGAAGAAATCCTAACTTGCAGAGATGCACAGGAATTTTCCAATTTCTTCAGAATTTCGCCTCGAAATCGTAAACACAAATGAATAAGGGGCGGCCGATTTAGGGGGGGGGGGGCGACCCCCCCCGTGCGCACGCCTAGGGCTTGTGTTGAAGAGATTTTCAGAGATATGTATAATTTATCGGAATTTTCCGCGGAAATGCAGATATTTACAGGTGGGGTCCATTTCTGAAATTCGTACTTGAAGAGATTTCCAGAAATATGTATACTTTTCCGGAATTTTTCGCGGAAATGCAAATATTTACAGGCGGGGTCCATTTCTGAAATTCGTACTTGTGGAGATTTCCAGAAATATGTGTACTTTTTCGCAATTTTTCATCGAAATGGAGAAATAGATACGCACAAAGGCGTCGCGGAATAATTTTTGTGCTACAGAGATTTTCAAACAAAAAACTCTGATTTTTCTATGGAAAAAATTCTGATTTTTCTCAATAAAAAAACTCTGATTTTTCTCTGAGAAAAACTCTGATTTTTCTCTGAAAGGTGTTCCAAATAACAGACAAATGTAGAATTTTTTGCAGAGTTTTTCGGAGAAAATTGCGGAGTTTTTCAGATTTTTTTTTTCGCCAGGGTATACTGTATAAGATTTTGACGCTAGAACAAACCTGTCCAATTTCTATTCCAGATGATCTGCAAGATCAACTTTCCTCCCTCTTCCTGTGCTTGGATCAGACACTGACGATATGGTGGGCATTCACAGCTGTGTTCAACATTATTACATAACCCATTCACGACGTGCAATGAAAAGCTGATATACAGGAAAAATTCAATTATCAATTACAGGACACAGTATGGCCTCAGCACTCTGGCATGCCTCTGGGAGTAGTTTGGTTTTACCTGCCTTCCTTCTGCTACTATTTCCGCGTGCCACTACAGGTGCGTATTTCTTCCATACGGATCCACAATTACTTGGATATTACTTAAAGTAAACTTGCTATAGTTTTGAATGAAATTGCCGTCATCAAATTCCACATCATCCATCCTGATATATTTTTGCACATCAATTGACGATGTCGCTGGAACAATTATCCTTGTTTTTTCAATCTCACTCCCATTTACTTTTCATCATTTAATAATGGGGTGTGGTATGTTCCCGGTGGCGGTGGATGTTTTGTGTCAACTTGGATGGTCGCCTTATTCAAATCCAGCCCGTGAGGTAATCGATGTACCACTGCCACAGCAGGACTACGTTCCATCGTTGCCGCCGCTACCGGGACCATTTACTACTGCCAAAGCACCAAGTATGTCTCGTTCAATTACAAACGTACTATACTTTTTTTTTTTGTAAACCATCTTCCTTACTTGGTTCCTATAGAGCAATCTGGACGTTTCGATACGAAATTAAAATGTTGTGTGAAATATTCCTTCTCAGAGTGTGACCAGACTTTTGCAAGCCTCTCCGGCGGTCCACAGAATGGGACTTTTACCGCGCCAACTTTGATCAACCCCGAAGGTGAATCGCGACAGTGTGTTTATACATTCCTCGCCGGGCCGGAACAACGGGTCGAAATTGTTTTCACTTCTTTTGGTCTTCGTGGTATGCCTCCCGAGTAAGTATCGCATCCCAATTAGATTCTGCAATATCTTTGTCTGTTCTACCTATGTCATATATTAACACTTGTTTCTCGTTCTTCTTTTTGCCGCTTCCAGTGGCGCTGCGGTTGGCGAGTTACCTGCGTGAGTGCTCTTAAATTGCGTTGAAATAGTGTTCCGTGTATCGGGAGTAAATAATTTTCCATCTGTATATCGTATCAAATCTTCGGCTAGAGATTAAAGTATCATGTGACTGTAATTTTCTAGTTGTGTTCACGAGTATATGGATGTGTACACGGAAGTACGGTCGGGAAATCACAGCAAGCTGATAGAGTCGCCGTTTGGGGGCCGATACTGCGGTCCTATACCACCACGAAGGCGAGTCTCCCTCTATCATGGCATCGCGCTCAGCTTCTATACTGACAAGAACGTTACTCTGCCTGACCTATTTACTGGTTACTACAATTTTATCAACGACTGTAAGACGCATTTCATATCTTCATCTGTACCTATATTCTTAGTGTTGAGCATTCTTCCCTCATGAGTTACACTTGTACAAATCTCGTCATATCGATACATTTAAAAGTCCGTAGCTATTGCGAAGCGATGTAACTCACTTGGAACAAAAGCCACTGTGATTCTGTAACAATTGCGCGCATTTTATTTCCAGCCGAGTATGAGGTAGGAACTCCGGCACCGAGCACACCGTGCACCTTCACGGTAGACGCGAAAATCAAACGAACGGGAAATATATTGTCTCCAACTTATCCGGGTGCTTATCCTAAAGATCTCGTTTGCAGTTATCAATTCAACGGAAAACCCAGCCAACGGGTTCGACTCGAGTTCCGAGACTTTGATTTGTTTTTCGGTGGGCCTCAGTAAGTGATCCAGTTTCGGTTTGATTGTGTTTTCCTCCAATATTTTTGGAATTTACTGAGAAACTATATCCTTTCAGTTGTCCCTTCGACTATGTAAAAGTATACGACGGTGCTGACAACACCTCGGCTGTTATCGGCACTTATTGCGGACAGCAACGAAACCTGGTGCTCTACTCGTCTAATTCCAGCCTCTTTGTCTTATTCGTTACGCTCCAACGAACAGCCAACACGCAAAATCGTGGATTCAAGGGTATTTTTGAATTTTCCGAAAGCTTCGTCAAATTAGGTAAATATGATATAATGGCTCCGTAATTCTTATCCCATAGGCTGGCAGATACAATCTACTTGTTATTATTTGTTGATGGTGATTTACAGATTTCATTCAATACGACGGAGAACACATCCGGGGTTCCGAGTGCGATCAGAAGATATTGAGTAGAAAGGAATCTTCTGGTTATGTGTTCAGCCCAAATTACCCCTATCCGTATTTTCCGAAAATAGTGTGCAGGTATTTTATTTACGGTATGCAAGATTCACAACATCTGGAACGTGTGCGGCTAGAGTTTGATCATAACTTCGAGATACCAAAGGGGGAAGTGAAGGGGGAGTACGTATAAGAAATCTGATTATATCCACAAAATTAGCGTTCGTCTTGAGTCTCTGAAAAACGGTTTCCCCTCAATACGTTTTCCGTACATCAAATTAATCAATGAATTTCCAGCTCCGTCTGTGCCGACGGATATTTGAAAGTATATCTCAAAGGGCAAGAGGCAACGGACTCGTACGACAAATTTGACCACGAGTTGTGCGGCGCAGAAGACAAGCCAGGCAACATAGTCAGCGATGGTCCACGCCTTGTCATGGTTTTCAGTAGCGGAGAACTGCAGGGCAGTGGATTCAAGGCACAGTTAGTTCTTCATATTATTTTACGAATGTCCCGAACATATCGGATAAATTCGTTTTACGATTGGAAGGTCAACAAACCTGCCAATATCTGCGCTAGATTCGAAGCTGTAGTCCTGATTTTTCCTCTAGTTATAAATTTGAAACGGAATATCGGATACCTGGAACTGCGGCTCCGGATGGAACATGTTCATTCACGTATCGCAGCTCTTCCCGCAAAAGAGGAGAATTCAACTCTCCACGCTACCCCAGCAACTATCCTAGCGATACAAACTGCACCTATACATTTTATGCCACACCCAACGAACAAGTGACTTTAGTTTTTGATCATTTCAAAGTTAGAGCGGATAATGCTAATTCGTCTGTGGGATACTATGGGTGAGAGTCTTTCGTTACCTAGTTTTCTCTGCTTGCCGGATATGCCGAGACATACTCCGATTAGGATTTTGTCATTATTTCAAGTATGGTGAATTTATCAACAGGGTCGAAATCTGCCAAGAAGATTGGCTAGAGGTATACAACGTTTATCGGGATAACACGGAGAAGTTGATCGGTCGATACTGCGGCATGACTGCACCGGGACCTGTGGAGTCAAATCTCGGCGCTCTCGGTCTCAAAGTCATTTTACATACAGATTCTGAGCTTGTGTACAGTGGATTCAAGGCGCGATACACGTTCGAAGTTGCCAAATCTATATTCGGAGGTAAAAAGATACCAGATACCTTCAAGTTCATTTATTTTATCGTTAATTTCTTGACTTTTTTGTTTTTTGTTTTTAATTGACACGTTCTTTGCACTGCCACTCGTGAATTTTTCTTGTGTTATAGATTGCGGATCCAACATCAGCAGTCTGGATTATGGGATGATCACGAGTCCAAATTTTCCAAACAAGTATGACGGGCCGGCAAGAAATTTGGCCAGCAAAACTTGTAATTGGTTTATAAACGTCAGACCGAATCACCGAATACTTCTCAATTTTGAATTATTTTCTGTGGAAGGGGATCAATCAGGTACAAAACTTGATCCAAGGCGCCTACCTACCTTTACTTGGGAAGGAGCGTCTGCAATATTCTTGCCGTATTCACGTACAGAAACGATGTGTCTTTTTCTCAGTACGAGGCTGTCCAGCTGCTGTACTACGAATGTGGCATATGGTCTCCACACCACCGCTCGAACTGTGCGGCGTCAAAAGTCCAGATGTCAAGTGGAGTTATGTCTCAGAGGATAATAACATGCGACTCAGGTCTGAAATTTATTTACATTTGAACCTTACCGTTATTAGGATTGGCACTCTTTTACTTGAAACACTAACGGAGATACGTTGTTCTTTGCAGCTTTATATCGGCGGACAAGGCGGTGGGCCAGCAGGGCTTCCGAGCAGTGTGGACCGAGGTGGCTATGGACAGCGATTGTTCAGGTCAATTTCTTTGTATCAACAGCAAATATTGTATTACCGAAGGTCTCCGCTGTAATGGAATCAACAATTGTGGACCAGACGACACCTCTGACGAAGACAACTGTGAGTCTCAATAAACTCGCATTTTATCTTATCTCCATATCGATGTTCATTATTTGGCTTCTTCTTTCCGATCCACCTTTTGTACACATATGCAAAATACAACAAATTCGTATACCTATACATATATGCCTATGTATATATGTATACACGCACATCTATATGTATACATAGGATATATGTATTTTACTTAGATTCATGCCCCAAGTACCATCTACTGTCATTAGGTGTGTTTACTTTGGATTGTTTAGCACATGATTCTGTGTGAATTTCCAGGAGTATTGGGTATGGTTTCTATACAGTTTCTTGATTGCAATATTTTTCAATACTTGTCTCATAATTACTATCGCAATATTTTATTGACTCCTCTTCACCTCACTGTTCTAATGAGTGTTTTGCGTAGCATGCTCATACTTGTATAAATCTCTACCCGATAAATGGTACATATATACCACTAATATGTATACCTAGCATACCTATACTACAAAATGCACACGATATAAAAATGATACGAAATGGCAAAGATCCTATTCAAGTTGAAACTCTGAATCATTGATTACCATTCTCAATGCTGTAAATATTATCATTTGTGAGGAAACAAATCTGAGCCTATCGATTTAATGGGGCAAATGTCCAAAGAGTGAACTGACACAAGTTGGTTGGTAAATATAGGCTTGAAATTTTCTAGGTAAGTAGTACGTACGTACAAGTGAGAGTGGTGGGATTGGTTGGGTGAATGGTGTGTGGTGTCGCAGGTGCAGCGTCAGCTCCCTTGGAGCCAGCATTGGCTGGAGGCTATGCCATGCTTCTTCTCTCTCTGTGCTTTGTGTTCGTGGCCACCTGAGCCTCACACTGGCTTCCGACGGGCCGGCATGTTATGATCTCCCTTATCACGTGAGTCCACGCACCGTTTTCCATGTCACTTGCGTTAATGGGTGACATTGCAATGAAATGCACCCCACGCATCGAATATAAACCTAGATACTCAGTGTACTTGGTATCTCTATACAGTACGATACAGCGAAACCTCTGAATAGGTTACCTCGAAGGCGGTTAGGGGAGTATAATTCTTGGAACTGACATTCCTCCACCAACAGCTCTCTATCACGACACGACTCGGTCGCCAGCTTCACCTCCGAATAAGGTACCCGTGTGTCTGTGTTGTTTTTGACGTGATATACTCATGTAAATGAGTGACTCGCAGCGTTTCCCAATAGGTTTTCTATTCAGAGGTAAGTGTCCAAACACTCGTAAACAGAACTGAGTGGGGGAAGCGCAGCGAGGATTAGGGGAAGGTAGCCTATTCATAGGACGCCTATTCGGAGGTTTTACTGTACCATGAAGATCATAGATACGATGTCTAGCTTTTTTTCTCCTTGCGCTGGAATAGAATCAGGAACTTTCAAACCACCACGAAAATTACTTAGAAACTCAAAACTTACGCAACTCATGATTATCTATGAATTGCTTAGATAGTCAGCATCCACAGGTACTAACAGATTGCAAAAGATAGGGACTCTGCCATTGGAATCCAAATTAATATTAGGTATGCGGTATTATATCGAGTCAGCTGTGGGCGGAAAAATTGCATCGAATTATTTACAGGATGTTAGTATATAGGCCTTTATCATGAATACATAGGTATACAGATTATGCAGGTGGGATATGCGAGATATTGGAAAATGACATACAAGATTGTTACACAGGGGGGACATGATCGAGCGAACGACGACGTTGACGATCAAATTATTGTACTTTCATCTTGGGTATCTGTCACTTTGTTCCACGCGTAAAAACAAGATCAACAATGTACCTAGTTATGGTACATCCATTCCAAATCCTCAACGAATGCATGGTTTAGAATTTGAATGCAATTCGACCCGCTTTGGAAAGTATTATTAATAATACATATTATTCTAAATCGCATGCATTTCTCTCCTATGATGCGTGAATTTTTTCTACTCAACATTTTCTACTTTCACTACTCTATCACCGTATAGTAGTTATTTTGGATTCTGTATCTTACTTTGTATCGTAATATGTGAATAATAATACCAACTACCGTTCAAAACGTGATAAATCGTAAGCAAGAAGCACAAATGCTAATCTAGCACATGTGCAATTAGATGAAAAGGCATAACTATTCACTCGCAGAATAAACATTCGGATAATGTACAAAGCAGTTGGTAGCCAGCATTGGCAGGGAGTGAAATTTGAGAGGCATCGGCGGTATTTAAAATCGATCTGAATATCAATATCTCAATCGTTGTGATCTTGAAGCGCGTCATGTTTTCACGTCTTTGACAAACCTTTGTCTTATGCTCGATTACTCGCGTTACAGGTGCCGTGGCTATACCTCCGGACAGTTACGTCATACCAGCCGGCTGTGCTGCCGGTGCCGTTTTGATCCTACTTCTGCTTTGTGTCCTGTGCCATCGAAAGTTGAAAAGACGTCCTCAAGAGGCGCATATAGATGACTTGCAGCAGCGAGTCGACGATCAACGTCATTGCCACCGGCATCATAGACTTCTTCACCATCACCAGAGCCATAGTCATAGTCACAGCCATAGCTTTAATCAGCACCACTTTCAACAAGCCAGTCCACCCAGCGAGAGCGAAGTGGAGCACGTTTGCGGCGACGAGGCGAGCAGCCCGGACAGTGTGTGACCGTGGATGCTTGCGGCGCGGTTGAGGTTGTCGCACCTGTCGCGACCCCCCACGTTGCTCCCTGGACTCTTTCTAATATGTAACTTGTTGTTGTTGTTGTTACTGTTGCCTGACGAAGGTAGCCTAATCAGCGCCATCAACTGAATCACTGTGCTCATCGGTCTCCCCAACCCACAGCTCCCAAACTCCCTGCCCAAGAAAAACCTAAATAATAAGCCAACACACTAGCCATGCGTCGAGTATAGTCATAATGTTATAAATATAAAATAGTGTAGATATACATAAAGTATATATACGTATACAATATATATACTTTACTTATAGCTCATACGATCGGATGACTTGGATTTTACGTGATCATTGAATTAATCATTGAAAATTTTGGAGGTACGAAAACGTCAGTGGAATGACCGTGTTCCGAGTTTTAATCTATGGCGAAACTCTTTCAGCAAAAATGAGATACGGAGAAAAGAAAAACGAAGCACACCAGACGTCTCGCGACAGCGATATTCTTATGGTTGAAATCTTTTGTTGCTCATCGATTCGTGATTGTGTTTTCTGACAAAGATCAGTCAACGATCGTTTACGTCCTGCAATTTCTGTTCACGTAGAATTCGAGGATACTGAAAAGTTATACTTATAAGCGTGTGTGTTGGTATAAATTTAAGGGTGTAGACGCGAATAATGTCTACAGCAGCATAAATACTGTCATAATTCACTAATTTACTTGTAAGAGCGTAACTTAGACATTCACACATAGGTATAAAGACGGATAAGCAACTAATATTCGGCTTCGTCCCGGCGTAACAGTTTTCTAATTTTAGGTAACACACACAATACTCGAGAACAGAATGATAAGTCTGAGTCATGAATGTATGAAACTTTTAATTGTTAATATATTTTTATGCATATGTTTAATTAACAGATTCGTTCACATCTTCGTGTTACGATAAACAATTTTCTTACTTTTACACATGCAAGGTGCATTACTTTACAATTGCATACTGTTTTGAATACGCGCCAGACTTTCTCCAAACCACTTTGATCCGCAGGTTGCTGGACCACTTCTTAACAATACTAACGATATACACCGATTATCTTTCTTCTTTGGATAGACACTATAAGTATAACAATTATTCTTGGCACTGGAAAACTAGATAAGCTCGTTGAAAGTTGCCGTTCACGAAAGAATCTAGAAATTCTGTCGATAGAATTTCACTCAAAGTACATTACACGTACATATAAATTTTATCTGGATTGCAGTAAATTTCTTTCTCATATCACTGTCGATTGTTTAGCATATACCTTTTGAAATCCGTAGCCTGCTTGTGAATTAATTAATACACGGAAACGGGTTTACGCATTATTTGAAGAAAAAACAACTCGAAAACGAATATAAGAAAAAAAAAAAAACGCCAATTGCCAATTCCTCGAAGTGTAAAATTAAGATGTTTAGAATTTGATAGTTAATACACCCTAAATATATATTTCACAATAAATGCTGCCATTGGAGCTATACCAAAGAATATTCTAAACTATTATAAATGAATCACAATACACGTGTATATACACTGGATATAAAATGAACTATTATTATATTATAAAGTATATACAACGCATGAATCGGAATTTCAAGTAAAACACTATCGCAGTGTATACATACATGTGTCATACAGATGCATAACGTTTATGGCAGAGAATATGAGCTCAACAATTCGTCGAGTCTAGATTCCAAGACTCGACTTATGAAAGGAGAAATACGAAGTGAGAAGAGGAAAAAAGTAATGAAATTTGGTAGAAAATTTAGCAAAAAATAAAAACACCGAATCGATTTCACGACATTTCGTAAGTGCCATTCTCACATTAAGTAGTGTCTATGATTGAAAATAGAAGCCGATGAATCAGCTGTTTTCAAATCTTTTTTACGTAAAAGGATCTCTCCTTGCCCCTTGCCCAAAATTGCAATCGAGCAAGTAATAATATACAGTAAATCAAGTTATAATACAATCATTGCAAGTCGCGTGAAATGAATTATTTTAGAAACAATCATGCACCATGATATAAAGTAATTGTCAGTCAAATATACCTATACATATATACTTTGAAATACAGACATTTGAATGCAACATTATTTGTCTTTGTACTACTGCCTAAATAATACAATGATACGCATGTTGCACAACTTAGTTTAGTGAAATAGTCTCACTTGATACAAAGGGCAGAAATTTTATCTCCTTTGTTTATAACATTATGACATTTCCGAAACTAAAAATATGTTGGAGACGAAAAAACGCGTGTAATTAATCTGTAACGAGACACATGAAATAAGCATCGAATTGAAAAATCGTCTAATATATTTCGGCACGAAACGTTTGTCACGTTGCACCGTGACCGATCAGCAAATCGCAAATAGTCGACTAAAAATTATCCAATGTATCGTCGGTTCTCGAATTATCACCCGTTTCACATTCGAAGACGACTGGAACGAATATCTGTAATTTATATTGAAAACTCGGTACTGGGATCAGCACAGAAATTCACATTCTATGTGTAGCCACGAAACATAATTATACAATGCGGAAAGTACGCGCGACGCGCGTTGCGTGGAAGTGGTATTGTGCAATTTCAATGCTGACCCAAATGCTAGACGAGGCACATACTAGACTAGCGTATCGGTATCAAATAATTTCGTACATGAAATTTGGATAAAAAATGTGTAAACAGTTTTTTCTTCAGTCTTTCGTGCAATCAGCCATTCTCTACTCAATACATGGCTTTGTTTCGGAAATAGAGGAGGTCTTTTATCAATACTACCTCCATTCGACTAAAATATTCGAACATGAAAGATACCAATTTTGTTATGAAAAGAACACAGTCGCAACCACAACTAAACAATGTTGATTCATTGTTGGGCCAAGTCTGGGATACTCATTGGTTCAATGAAATTCACGGTATCGTTTTGAATCGATACTGCTGTTGAGAATGTGTAAATATTCTTTGTGTTAGTTTTGTTCGATCAGCATATCCTTAGTTTCTTTGGCCCTTAATTGGACGATTCGAATACGTATCTGTGGAGCGAATGCATCCCATCGTATTATCTATACCTACATATACTAACGTATGTTAACTTGTAGTAAATTATACATCAGTTGTTACGTGTACATTTTGATATCATGCTAGCGGGCTTGGCATGGTTGCTGAGCAACGCCATAATAAATTTATTGTCAATATGTAGAGTTTCTGCTTTGTTATACTTGTTCTTCTATATTTTATGCAAAGAAATATAAACCTACGCGGGGAGGAGGGTCAAAGTAGGACCTCTGCACCACCGAATGAAATTTAGACAACTGGTGATAATGCTTGAAAGTTACTTTTGAGAAAAAGATGAAGAAGCTGCGATATCGAAAATTAGGCGAACCTTATTTCTTCCTCGAGGGGCCCACTTTTTTCAATTCGCCGGAGCTACTTTATCGAAAGCGGTATTATGATAATTATTGGACACAGTTTTTTTCCCTTCATTTTTTCAACACTGATGAAATATACAAATATATCACTCGATGTCATTATTATGAAATTTATTTAGTATTCCACAGGCTTTGCCAGTGCTATAGCTACTTTTGTGTAATTCCTTGTATTTTGAATTGCGTGAAGAATGTTGATATTGTCAGCCGCGATCTGCAATATTCTGGTACGAGCCAAGTCCTGGTATGTCCCAGATTCGGTTCTTGATTATGAGCATACACCTGTAGTTGGAAGGTTTCCTCCAAAGCACTATAATTTGACAATTGAATACCTACGACTGGTACGCGAATAAACACGAGAGTGTAACGAATTAAAACTCAAACTGTCAGTCGACGGTACCGGTGAGTACTCAATTTTCTAATGGACGTTAATTATCACCGAACGCTGAACGCAATTGAATTGGGTTGCAAAAAACCCAATTCTTTACACGTAATTTAAATTGTTAACGCGTAAGGATAATGTAACTAATGTAAGTAGTAGTCATAGCATTTACATTGTTAACCAACTTGGAGACCATAAAACGCGAATTTTCATTGTGGTGTCTATAAATCGAGTTCTCAACAATGAGAATAATAAATTTTTCTAATCAAACCAGCTACAATGTCTTTTTATTTTCTCTACATTCCTGGGACGCGGTTTCGTAGCTGCCCCCCGTCGAAAGAATCTCGTAAAACCTTGTTCAAGCCGTTGTTGTGAAGCGAATGCTACGCTGGACCTTGTTATACGAAGAACAGCAAAGAAAAAAAAAAAAAATGAACAGAAGGGGGAGCGCGAGGGCACACCGGGCCTTCAAGTACAAAATAATTACTTTTCTACAATATTACAACAAACAGGATTTCTATTTACATATGAAATTTGTTCTTTATTGCAATATAATTACAATTTTTGATATTGCTAGACGAATGAAACGAACCAGACTTATGGTGAACGAAGTTTATTCCGACCTCTTATCCAGACTATCAGAGTCTAGACTTTTGAGTATACAGAACATATCGACACCCGATACGAATAAAAGCACGTTTCAGATTCCAGGTGGAAAAGAGCACGTTTCAAATTCCGGGTGGAAAGGAGCACGTTTCAGGTTGACTCGAATACTAGCCGTTTCTTGTGCTATTTTCCACCCGGATTTTGAAACGTGCTATTCTCCACCCGGAATTTGAAACGTGCTTTTATTCGTATCGGGCGTCGATATATGCACCGGTGGGGGGGGGGGGAATGATCCTTTATACCTAAGTTGTCAACACGCTCTGCGTGGGTACAAGGTCCTGCTCAGGTTGATATTCTGACCATAGTATAGGTATTGTATTTTAAGCCAGGGGGCAAAAGTTCATTAATATTTCAGCGACCATAATTTCACGGATATTGATACATTATTGATTCATTACTAAAATATACAATAGTTTTCGTTGATCTGAATCAGAGCCCAAGCTGTTTTTGAATAATTGCACACTATTTCATAAATATATAGTTATTATCGAGCGATAAATCTATAGAAAACTTAAACAGTGCCCAACAAATTATAAACGTATCGTACTATTGGAGTTTATAAAGATGGATTTCCGAGAATCCTTACATATTATACAACTCTATACTTATAAGTATGATGTGCACATATGAACGGGTCCTGAGGAAATAGACGTATTTTGCGATTAGATGCGGGCTAAAAGAGATATATGTCTCAGCAGACTCTGTAGTGACAGTATACAGAGCTCTATACTCGCCGTGCGAAGGTTTCTGAGATATACATACACGTCTGTTTCCTTAGGACTCGTCGATATCGATTCCTTCGTAGTACCCTAAGCGAAGTATCATCAGCTTATGTTGCATTGAAAAAATATACTCCAAAATACATATCTCTTTGTTACGGTCTAGAATAATATATGATTAAACTTACGAGCGAAGATCGAGATAGTCGCATAAAGTGGGGTATTCAGTCATATTATGCGTTTTACTTATGAACTACAATTAACGTAATTTCCTTAAGCCGTTAGTTTCGTTTTCGTTTCATTCTAAATTTTTTTCGTTTTCGTAAACATACCTAATATAAATATGATAACGGATTATGGATCAAGAGGTAAAGAAAAATTATCGTTGATTGCTTAGAGTCGAATGATTAATACGATAAAGACTACAGTAATTCAGTAGAGTGACCGATAACAGACCAGCTGATATAAAATTTTAATAATAAATATAATCTCGTTGTTATTATTTCACACGTAACATAATACTAATTGTTAAAAATACAACAATTAAGTCAATGATTTGTCCGAGTTACCACAGTGTAGCTATCTCAATGTCTAATTGAAACAGCTTTATTTATGAAATAGACGTGGAAAATTTGTATAAAAAATACGCGAAGAGAACTGAAATGTTTGCATAGGTAGTAGACTGTATATGGAAAGTAAACCGTAATGTAAAGTAAAAACTTAGAGATAAATAGTCTATTCTTTAATTTGTGCGCATCTGTGTGCTTATCGTTGGTCAAGCCACCGATGACGGAAACCTGCCAGAGACACGGTGGCAAATGCACCAGCGACAAAAATGAGAACGTACAGCAGCCAAAATGGGTCTCTTGATAATACAATAACACAATAACAACATTCCTACAGACGCATATGTCGAGCAACTCCGTTTTACACCTCAAGTTACATTCCCTGAAGTCGAATACAATTTCAGACTTGAACGTATTGTTCGTCGTCAGTCTCGCCATCGTGCGTTTGATCTCTAGAATGATTCATTTCTATTTTTTCGTAATTAGGATCGCCGTTATTGTCCTTACGACGTACCATTTCGTAGTCATACGACGAGTTGCCGAAGCCTTTGTAATTGTTCACTTGTTCGTACGGCGGATCTTCGTTCGGAGCTACGGTCAAGTACTTGACACTTTCATAATTCGGATCGCTGTGACTGACAGATTCGTAATTGGGATCTGTATCACTGTCACCTGGTCGGCAGACGGAAGCGTAATTAGGCTCTCCAGAGTCGTGAGGCATACTTTCATAATTTGGCTCCGAATCTGTATCCTGATCGATTTCGATCCTTCTGCGCATTCTGACTCTCTCATAGCCGGGATCTTCGCTACTCGCATTACTGATTTGTCTATGCTTAAACGGTGAAGAATACATCGGTAATACATCGAGGCCGTTTCTCTGAGCCGTTAAATTCTGGTGGCTAGTGTCCCTGGAAGATTGCGGACGGAGCACTTCGTAATTTGGATCGCTGTCCGACACAGTTCTAACCATAGTACTACTCTTTCGGTTAACGTCCACCGCCTCGTATCCCGGATCTGTGCAAGAATTACCAGCCACAGGTTCGTTCTGATTTGGCACAACTTTGGATGAACTACTCTGGTTTTCGTTGTGATAACTCGCGGGTGGATTTCCAATGACGGAGTGCAACAAATCCAAATCTTTTTTCTGTAATTCAATAGAATCGTGGCTGGACCACGAAGTTCTACTGACTTCGACCAGGCTGTGCTTTCTGTTTGAAACCGGGACTGTGTGGTGACTGCTGCTGCTACTTCCCGCAAGCATGTCCAATTGCTCGTCGTCAACATCTCTTTTTTTCTTCACCACCTTGGCGTACATGTCTTCCAAAGATTTACCCGATCCGACGCTCCCTCTCGAGCGATCTTCCTTACTGCCTCGTTTCTCCACGGATGCGTAAACGTCGGTCATTGCCTCTGGTGGTGGCGGCAGCGGGGAATTGGCCTGACGTTTTTCTGGTTTTGGAGAGCCAAGATTAGCCACTGAACTGGTTGCGCTGGATGAAGATGCTGAAAAATTCAGGTAAATTGTCACTAATTATTATCATTATATTACCCATTTTTACAATACACTTTTTAGGAGAATATTTCACACACATTTCACAATGAATCGTGAAAAATGAATCACCGCAAAAATAGTTATAGCCATAGACGTGTTCACCTTGTCTCGAGTGAGCGTGTGCCACGTGTCTGAGACTGTCGACGCTCGGTGGTTGCGGTGCCGAAGAATGCGACTCTTCCGTATGTAATGGCTGCGCCGAATATATTTGTTCGTTTTGCTGAACCCTGACTGGGTCTGGTGCCATAGGCTGTATCTGTGCATAAGTTTCACTCCCGCTTGTGTATACTTTATCCTGTTCATCAATTGCAGCATACATTTCATCTGAACGAAAGATAAACGGAGAATGAATGAATGAAACATGAACGGCTGAGCTACGCAACCAAAATGCAACTTTAATCTTAACATTATCTACTCGATTTCGAATCGTTATTTGCGTGTACACACCCGAGTCGTCGGAAACTGTAGCATAATGAGGATCGATTAAAGCTCTTTGCTGCTGCCTTTGCTGCTGTGCCGCTTTAGTCTGTGCTATTATGTTTGCCAAAGGTTCCCGCACACTGATGCTCGTGTAGCCTTCTGCAATCATTAAGGGTGATGTGATTTTTGTTCCGTTGTATGAAAGTACGGTTAAACGTCTGTGAATCAGTAACCCGAATCGTGTAAAAAGTTTGAATAAAATGTTTACTCGAGTCGTGGGAATCTCCACTGAAATGTTGCTGTGCTCCTTCGTGCCGATTAGATTGCGGCGGTTCGGGAAGAGGCATCAGTATAGGTGGAGTCATGTACGGCAAATCTTGATTAGCCTGGACTCCGCCAGTGATGGCGTTTGCTGCTTGAATATCAGGCAGAGGATCCGTGGTTATTAAAGAATTATGAGAAGACGATTTCCGAGCTCTTGGCGGAGCGACAGGATTGGCACTTGTATGATTTGTCGACGACGAAGACGCCGTTGGAAGACTAGTATCTACTAAATGGCCAACGTTATTCCTACAGATTTTAATAACAGATTAATCGCAGTTCAAGTTTCTTATAACCGTAAAGAGAATATTTTACCGATTTTGTTGGGTGGCTTCGGTCTTTGGAACATTCTGCACCTGAGCATATGGATGTTCATCTGGAATCATCAAGAAAATATCATCGTCACTCAATTTTAATGGACTTTGAAGAAGATCAAAAATATGTTTCCGCGTGTGATCACTCGATAAGTACCATTCTTGGAGCCAGTATTTTTCAGTCTGGCGTACGGAGACACTAACTCTTCTTGGGTGCTTTGCTGAGAACTTCGTTGGAGTTCTCTCTCCGCTTTTCTGGCTTCAGCTGTGGACAGACGAGTTTGGAATACAAGAACAATTTTTATTAGCTGGAATTTTGTTGTCGGGCAGATACTCACATTGGAGGGAATTTTTTTCCTCAACGGTAGCATAAAGTTCGGACGGATCTCCGATAACCTCGTCGGTTTCGTAAATGACATCTTGTGCCAAGGCTTCCGTTCTGCTACCCTCAATCGTGCTTCCATCTTTTGGAATATCCGGCAAACTTCGGTTTGCACTGCTCGTCCTGGAGAGATTCGAGCCAAGCATTAGTTGCGGCGACGAGTGTCGTGAGAACTTGATTTGTTAGATTTCAAGTGAAACGATTTGGATTGTTAAAAAAGTTTCAATCGTGGAAGGTTGAAGGGTTATTTGCGGAAAGCCGATCACCCGAAGATGTAGAATAATGAATAATTTTGGCAAATTCTTACAAAAGTGTTAGATTTGATAAAACTATATCGTGCAAAGATCGGTGTAAAGTCGGTATACCGTGCGATTTTTCGTGCTGTTTGGTTACTGGCTGGCTTGCCTGACGTGTATTGTCGAAGGTACGCAAAAAAAAAAACAAGCACGTAGTAGCAAAAATAGCATCGTGTGCCGAGGTCATTACTTATGCCTTCGGTGGTGAGAGAAAATTGAACGAAATTGAATAATTGGAATCGAATGAAATTGCAATAATTGTTCCACCGTGGCTAAGGTGATATAAAAATTTGAATGCGCCCAAGTAATCCGTAAATATTGTGGTACATACAATGGTAAAGATAAAAATGCAATTTTGTTGTGTGTTACAAGCATCCGGATCCATAATAAGGTGAAGCTGAAAAAGCAGGCCAAAAGGACTTGGTATTTGTCAATCTAGGTGTGCTGAGAAAGACGGTGGCTTGTACATTGTCGGGAATATATGTCCTACGAGGTTAATGATTCCGAGAAGCGGTCGTTATTGCGATAACCTAAATAAAAATTCCCAGACAAGGGCGGAAGAACAAGCAAGAAAAAAGTGATATCAGTAAATCGATGATTGGCCAGATAAACCCCAACATGCAGCCATGCCAGGTCTATGCTTGGTAAAACCTTTTTCCAGCATCTGTGACATCCTGCGAGATGGGATGCGTCGTGTCCAAAGTGTGCAGCCTGTTGAAACCTTCATTGTCGGGATGGGTGATTGTTACCATACCCGCAAGCCCCCCAAGCTCGCTCCTGTTGTAATACATACCACCAATATCACGTAAGAGAGGGAAATATATATTTTTTTTTTTCGTTACATCAAAACTAGAAAATCAAGATTGGGAATAATCGAAATTTCAGTGAAACGTAGCTCGTCTTCCGGGATCGCCGGTAACACGATTGAAAATAAATTCTTTCAGTACTGAATTAATCTCCCAATGTTTTTGAAAATGCATATTACTTGTTTTCGGTACGTCGACAGCCGCATACACAGCTTGCCAGAAATCCAACAAGGGAGAGTAGGGCTCCGAAGGAGATGAGCCAGAAGCTGTTGTACCACATCTCTCCGTCCAAGCCGGGGTATACCATTGTTGGTGGTGATTATCCTTTCCACTGAATTATGAGTAACAGTCACCGACTCCAAGTGTCGTTCACGTCATCTTCTCAGCATAACGATAACCCCCTTCATATACACACCCGCGAGTCAATCACGTCGGCATCGCGGGCATCACCTACGCGAGCGTAGCACGCCTGTGGATTCTATCATACACGCATCTACGTATCCTACGTGCCTCTTTGAGCGTATTAAGGAGGCAGACGCGTTACATGTTGCTAGTCAACACCCACTTGGGGCTTGTGAGTAATATCAAGTCATGTCTCAAGAAATCACTGGTAAAATTTGCAGCACTTCTGACAACACGGCACCTAGAAGCCTTCGAAGATCGACGATAACCCCACACACTCATAGATATTCGAGCCTATTTCAGTCCTCACACGTGATGGTCCTTCACTTTTGATCAACGATGCCGAAGAGATAAATCTAATTACTGATAAAAAATATTAATGTACGGTTTGATTTGATGATTGTTTATTGAAACACGATATCACAAACCTCTCGTGTGTCCTCCGCTTGCCCGATAAATATTACGCGACACGCGTCTAGAACGACAAACTGGTGAGAATCGTCACAAAAGCCCGTACTACACCGTACAAAAACTTGTACAAGATCTCCGTCCGATGTACACGCCAGCACATTGCTGCTAGACTCTGAACAAGGCGACTTTTGGGAATACGAAATGGAGAACTTAGTTGATTGAAAGAAGCTTCGGCTATGTCGGAGTAAACGCACCAATGTGTTGGCGTCTACATCCGACGGAGGTGTACAGATTTCTGGATCGTGTAGAACGGGCTTTCGAAAAGTCACAGAAAACCACCAGAAAACAGCAAATCGTCTCCATGTTGGGCGCCATTTTTTCCGAAGGAAAAACGCGCGAAATTTGAAGTGCAATTACAGAGTTGTAATATGGGCGGGTGGGGGGAGCCGTGCTACTGTGCTTGACTCCACTTCACGACGAAATAGTATATTGTTTATCAAAGGCGGAAAGAAGACGATTTGCCTTCCTCGCCTTCCGCCCGTCGTGCTCACGATACTTTTCTCACACCCGGTCGCAAAATGCCACTTTTCATACCTCTTGAGCGGGCGCAAAACAGATCTTCCGGCCCTCGGGCACAAAGTGCCGTTTTGCGCCCGCTCACTCGGTCCGAAAAAAGGCATTTTTGCAGACCAGGTGTTGAGAAAATAAATCGTGTGCATCAGGGGCACAAGGCTATTTTGGCGAGTGTGGTTGCAGCATACTCTCCTTCGGCTCGTGCTGCAAATTGCACACTCGAAACATAGTTCTTCGCGCACTTGATACACAATGTACTATTTTTGAATCGTACAGGTATGTCGTCGGCTTTCGTTGATATATCTGAGTCTTCAGCCCTTCGCCCGTTTGAATTTCCCGCGGTAAATGGGGAACCAGTTCGTCCCGCTCCTCTTCCCCCCCTAGTTCCCGTCCATTAATAGAGAACAGTGGCCACGTGACCCGGGACATGACATGTGATGTAGTTACTGATGAGATCAGTGTGATGTCACGGTCGGTTAGGTCGTTCGGTTAAAATAACCAACAAAAATATCATTTGTAGATCCAGGATCACTGGTGACTCGTCACTTGTCAGTAAACCGTAGGCCGTACAGATCTCGCCACGCACTGACTTTCAATCAACATGAGTGTCCAAGCCGTGAACCGCATCTTACTTTCAAGTGCCTGTTTATTCGTAGTGTTTGATTTGTCCCAAGGATTGAACAAGTACTCAGCCGCCGTCAATACACCTGTCAAGGATGCATCTGCACCGCTTGCGACTTCTTTGCGAGAGCTCGATAAGCCGTTTCGAATGGCCAAGCTGAACCTCCTGTGGTCAAAGGCCAAGCATGTACGTTCATTTCAAACTGTATCTGCTCTCGGTTTTTGTTGATGTAGAAAAACGAGGCTATAATTGATTCGGATCTTCGTTTCAGCGCCTAACGGAGACTAAGCTGCAGTCGTTGTTCAGTGATTTAAAAATTCACGACAAAGAAGAAATTGCGTTCAAACATCTAAAGGCCGAAGGTCAGGATCCTGATGGTCTGGAAGAAGCAAAAATGCGCCAAAGACTAATTGGTAACTTGAATTTTTTTAACAAATTGTCAACGATTAGATTTTTGAAAGGACAGACGGCCACCCCTAGTTTCTTGACTTTTTCTCCAGGTATTATGAGCACGTATGACCTTTTGGAGCATTTCGCCGACACCGAAGACCCAAAACTTTTGAAACGTCACAAGGCGATGAACGAAGGCAATAATCGGGTACACAAAGACGTTTTCAAAAATCAGAAGCTGAATCAGCTGTGGGCGAAGGCCGAATTGGCTGGATTCACCGGTGACGATAATAAAACTTTTGAGCAGAGCATTTAGATTCTGATAATTAGAGGAAACGCCATTAATTTCTTATGGTTTTATCATCCAGACGAAGAGCTGCAGGCCCTGAAAGAGGAATTTACTCACCATCAGGCAAGAGTCGACGAGTACATGAGCCTCTTGAGTGATATTGAAGCGGGCGATGGCAACACACACGAGAGTTGGTTTCTTCAGCAATCTCTACAGAGTACAGTGAAGCAACGATTATCCGAAGTCATAACGTCGATTAAATCGTTCATTCGGATAATCGACGATCTACTGTACATTAAAACCATCGATGGCGCATAATTCATCATTTTGGTTTCATTACAGACAGTCTGCATGAGAAACATGAGAGCTGGAATATGATCGAAGCGAAAGAAGAGGCAAACAATGTTCCTGGAAAAGATACCGAATATCTGAGGAAAGCGAACTTGATGAGGTAAGATGATTGTCTGAATTCATACAAAGTGTTGTTGTTGTTGACCATGAGAGAATTTCAATTGGACAGGGAGAAACATTTCGAGCTCAGAAATGGGTATGACAATTTGGAAAAACTGACTGCCCAAGGCCCGGACCATAAGGAGTTTGTAGAACCGAAGGTAGAGGGTCTTTGGAGAATGGCGCAGCAAGGGAAATTCAGTCCAGACGAGCTGATATCCCTCAAGGTAATGAAACGTTCACGTGTCACTGCAAATATATCGAAAATAGTTTGTCAATACTTGTTGTTAATACTTGATTTTCAGGAGGAGCTGAGGCATTACGAAAGAAGATTGTTGAAGTTGCGTCATCTCCACGCGTCCACAGCTCTGGCAGACGCCAAGAAACGAAATTCAGAAAATTTCGACAATTCAACTGCTGATAAAAGTATCAAAAAACATGCGAGGACAGTAGAAAAGTTACATCTTGACCTCGAAACAAAAATTTTACAGAAACATGTAGAGCTGTGAGAATCTCTTAATTTTTTATCTCAAAGTGCCAATGATATTGAGCAATTTCAATCAGATCTAATCACGGACAATGACGTGATGGAAAAATTGTATTTAAAATATATACGTGCTTTTATTAATGATGATATCTCTATTCAATATATATATATATTTAGTCAACTATTCTTATGTATTCGTTTACTTTTTTACGCAGCTATGGATTTTCCATTTTGATATTCTTTATACTGTGGAGTATCTGTAGATAGATAAATATATGGCGAATAAAACTATAGTATCGTCTACTGCACGAGTGAGCGGTGAATACACCTACAAGGATCTGTACTTAGCGATCGGCAAATAACGTGGCTTTCACGCATAGTATAAAAATGTGCCAAATATTTCGATCGTATCAGAATATGTTATACACTCCGTTATTAATAAAGTATAGATGTGCCAAAATATCGTATCGATTATTTTCGTTCCATGAGATCAGTCAAGTGATATACGAATTAAAAAAGCCTCTGATTCAACTTGATCACTGTTGGCTCATTTCTATTCTTCCCCAGTGAAATAATGCCTGTTACATCGATATTACCATAGTGATTCTGGTCTGTCATCTAGGAATTTTTCGTTACCATGTAAACAACCGCAGTGACAGATCATGCATTTTGAGTTGTGGTAAGATTTTGAGACAATATATCTACTACCTACAACTCTCAACCTCTGTTGGGATCGGTTGAACTCAGCAGTGTAATAAAGACCGATATTATGGCGGCGGTAGTTCAAGAAAGAACAATTCCTCCTGCGGATACTCTTGTCAAATATGATAATCCTGTGTTGGTCACCACACACCCGGAGAAGGTTTGTTTCAATGGAGTATAGATAATTGACACATCTTTCAAATAGTGATACAAACAGTAAAATAACAAAACAACTGTGTTATTTGCCAACCAGAAAATTAGAGATGCGTCACCGTCTAAGGTCGGAACTACAGCTTGTAAAGTACAAACCGCACCACCGACGACTGATATTAGGCGTGAAACAGATGAAATTTTGAATGGTATCCTGCCGCCAAAAGAATGGGAAGAAGATGGTCAAATATGGACTCAACGTGTACATATCGGTCAACCTTTTCTGGACTGCTTTTTTTGTTCATCCAACAAACGTTTAAAAACGATTTATTATCCGATCCAGGTGTCGAGTATACCGGCTACGAGATTAGACGTAATCAATCTACAAGAACAACTCGATATGAGACTGCAGCAACGACAAGCTCGAGAGACTGGCATCTGTCCAGTGCGACGAGAACTTTACACCCAATGTTTTGGTAATGAGTTTCATCAAGCTGGGTGATTTGACTGGGTGGATTAAGGAACAAGGTCTGTAACGTATATTGCAGATGAAGTCATTCGCCAAGTAACAATTAACTGCGGTGAACGGGGATTACTGTTGTTGCGAGTGCGAGATGAGATCCGCATGACCATGGCCGCTTATCAGACTCTGTATCAGAGTAGTATTGCGTTTGGAATGCGTAAGGCCCTGCAGGTAGCTGGCCATTTCTCTCAACATATTCTGTGGCGCAATAGTTGACAGAGTTACGCCGTTGATGTGTGTTTTGTAGGCTGAACAGGGAAAGGAAGACCTTATATCGGCGGCTGATGAGTTACGGATTCAGAAGGCGGAGCTGGAAAAAAATGTTGCTGAATTAAGACAGAAATCTGAACAGGCTGAAATAAGAGCTGCGGAATTGCGAGAAGCTGAGGAAAAGAAGCACTCGGAAGAGATTCAATTCCTCAAGAAAACGAATCAGCAACTCAAGGTAATTACAATGAGATTTGATTTGATAATAACGAAATTAGGATTGAAACGTCATCACAAATCGTTTTTTCTACGTGCAGACGCAACTTGAAGGGATCATCGCCACGAAAAAGTAATTTTCCGATCTACACCTTCGAGTGCGAAGCGTTCTGCTTTTGCGTAATGCTTTTCCATGCACACAGGATACTATACTCTCGAAGGATATAAAATATATAAATATTATTTATTTGAAGAATACATTTAGGTTATAATAAATATATATATTCCGGCTCTAATCGTTAAACATTTAAATCATGTTGTCTAATGTACTTTAGATTCATTGCTCTCTACCGTGTCAGTACATTTTCTCAAATTCGTGCAAAAAAACACTTGCTTCTGAATTTTGTCCAAATTTGCAAATTTTAGAATGCTTCTGACACGGTTAAGGCACATACGCGGATTTATGTCGTTATCGAGTAGCTTCTAATTATTTTTCAGGCTGCTATCCACCATTTTCCGTTACAAAGGTAATGAAATAGCAACCATTCGTAAACTTGACGTGTGAATCGCTAAAAATGTTAATGCACCATCCTTGGAACCAAAACTATGGACACAATTGTAAAACTTATGATCTTATTAAGCCGTCAATCGATAAAATTGTGGTTCGTAATTTTTCAATTCAATCCCAATAGACGAATCGGGAATAAAATCGTTCATTAGTAGTCTGCAGATTCACAGCGACATGTTACAAGGATTAGAAGAAACCAAAGAACCAATTATCCGTCAATATCTGCTAACTCGAGGGCTCAGGGAATTGGGTTGCTTTATGACAAATAGAACCGTTGAGTGACATATGCTTACACACGAAGGAACCTAAAATACACTTATCTCATAATGAATTAATTGGATTATTGGTCCCAACACGTCTTTCTCCACTTTGGCGTGTTATTCGGATTTCATTAAACTACAGCGGTGTTGTTATTCACGTTCCTACCACAAATACTCATTCGACAGTACCTACATACTTCAAGACCCTTTGCTACAAGTGTTACGCATCAATATCGAGTTAAAATAATAAATTGAGTCAATGTCATCACAAAAATATCCCAGCCACTACATATCTCATGTTATTGGTTGTACAATGCTCAAGTCTTCCTGCAGCCTTAGCGAACTGTGGCTTACATTGCATTAGTCTGATGCGTTAACGGATTCTCGTACACTTCCGTAGAGTACAGAATAAAGTATATCAAGTCAGTCGGCTCGTTTACTATATAATATTAAAATAAAATATTCCACAACTTATTTGCGTACTATGTATATAACTTTAGTATTTGAATGTTATTTATTTATTTAATCCTAGCATAATATTACAATATTCATTCGTTATACCATACCGATAATGTAGTTCATTTATTTCTTATAACTTTGTAAATAGTCGGTAATTTGAGAAAAAAAAAAAAAACAAGTACCAAGTCATTGTTTCTAAGTTGCACTCATTATTAGTGTAGCTTTCGAGCAGTAATAATTACAACAGCACTTGCAAACACTTTATTCGGAAGGGACCTTTCAATCTGCATAATAATTGTAAATATTTTCCAAATATAAAAAAAAATGGGGTAATGTAAATATGTGAAACTATTATCCTACATTCCGTAGAATATCAGAGATAATGGATATTGACGAATCAAAGGTTGAACAATGTCAAATAATGCTCCTTTTCCTTGGGGAGGTCAGATAGTTATTCATGAATATACACCATTACATCAATATATCATAAAACTATGCAAATATATTATAGAGCCTTGCCATGTTACTAACAATAAAATAGAAATAGACAACGACTTGCCCTCGTCTACCCGATTCAGTACCGTTATGCCTCTAATGTGTATGGGTAAATTTTTGCGTCACACCAATTTCGCCAGTGAGTTTTTGTAGCAAACATGTACGGCTATGCTATGGGTAGGTACATATTCATGAAATATATGAAAACATCGTGTGATGTATGTAACTGCACTCGTGGAAAAATAGTCAGGAATGTAAATTTTTTATGAACCTGAAGTCCTCGTAGACCTCAATGATCTTAGTTATGCATACAGAAATGTCGGTAAGTGTTACATAGATGAACCTGAGAGGACCATCCAAACCAAATCTTACATCGACTATCAAGATCAGCATTTGTCAAGAACGTTCACTACATAGCGTGAAATGTTGCTATTTCTTTCTTTGTTCCCCCAAGAGAACGGTCGGTTACAGATTTGAATTGAAATTAAATTCCGTAATATGCATATCTTCAATACTATTCTAGGTGAATATTGTCAGAAACTTTGGAAATATTCTGATGATTCGACGTATCAATGACGACTTTTTCGCGAACGCTTTCGTTTCTTTTTCTTAGACGAAATATTAGTTGGAAGATTAGAGTTGGCTGGAGTAGGAATATGTGATTGAATGTCTTTCTCTTCAACGGGCGAACTTATAGAACTATGAGCTGTGGGATCTTCGCTCTCACTTTCACCATCGCTGTGGCCAGTCTCTCCGATACTCTCTGCTTCCTCTTCGGCATTACTCAGCTCCAGTGAGATAATCTTTTCCCGCAGAGTTTCAACCTGATCCAAAGATAATTCTTATCAACGATATAGCTGGGGGAAACAGATCGACGCTGCGACGAATGCAACGTAAATCAACGAGCTTCAGAAATGTATAAAGATCTTAAGATTACCCAGTTTCTGAACACAAAAAACGTTTAATGTTAGTATTTTGTACGTGTTGCGAATCATTTTGCAAGATTATTTTAGCTAGTTTGATCATGTAGGGCATACCAATGGTGGAAGAACAGTTTGTCAGTGATCAGTGGAAGGAAAATGAGTGTCTCAAGGCAGTGCTGGTTGCATTCCGGGTGATAGTGTTGGAATCTTCAAAGAACAAGAAATGTTATACTATTACGCTACAGGTAAGAGAATTAATGGTCAGTAATGGGAGCAAAACGTGTTAGTAGCGACGCTGTAAATTATTCTCCGCGTTCACATAAATTGAGGCTCCTGAAGAGAAAGAAAAGAGAAGAAGTGCAACTCCATACCAATGGACGTGACATTTTTCAAACGACTTTTTAATCTCATGCAATGTGGTTCTATCATAATTTGCCGCATGTAACATGCTTTTCGTACGCGGCGTTGCAATAATTAAATAGCAATCGAATCTCGCTATGGGACAACAAATTTTCACGAGTGAATAATCGTTTGGAAATATTATGCGAAACAACGCTAACGTGGAGAGGGTTTGGAAAGTGAAATGAAAACAATGCTGCGTTGAAGAATAAAAAATATTGGTAACTGAAAATCGCAGATAAGCCCTGCCACATTCTAGGAATGTTATCCTTTTTCGTCGCATAATGATAACAGGTAACAGACAACATAGTGATGTCCGTCTCAAGTGGCATTTAGTACCTCGCGCTCAATCAGCTTCTCGACGTACTCGATAGTTCGTACGCGTCGTTCACCCGTCACTTCGTCCACATATTCCTCAGTGCGGCGAGTGACCTTTTCGTCCACTACTTTTTCGCATTCGCGTACGGCCTTTGGAGGGCCGAGCTTGCTTCGCACGGCAAGTTTAGGAAAATCTGCGCTAGACGGCCGTAATGTAGCGAACTATCATAGGGGGACAAAGAAACAGAAGCCATTGTAGTTAAAGTAAGACTGGCTTGTCGAGATCATGTTAGCATCGGTTTACGTAAAAAACGAGCAATTAGTAACAAGTACTGTTATTGCATAAAAAATCACGTCCTAAGGTTAATCGGTTAAACGTATCATTATCCATAGTAATACGACCAAGTTGAATGGCTGAGCACTTACATCCGCCACTTTTTCCGCTTCCGGGGCCGGATCTGGAGTTTGAACGGTCGGTGCGTCGGAAACTTCCGTCTTCCCAGATGTATCCATCATCTCGTTCATTTTTTTAATTACCATCTGTGCCTGGAGAGCATCCTTTGACAAAAAGCAACGACAAATTATTCACATGTATTGCAAATCACTGCAATGGAATCAGAGTTCATATTCCACACTGACGGGATAACAATTTACATTAATTCCTCACCTGCTCGAGGGACTTGAGTCTCGCCTGGCGCCACGCCGCTCGTTTTTCAGCCCTCAATGCTCGTTGTTCGGCAGGGCTCAAATGATTCTCTTCATCCTCGTCCGAAATCAGGCCCTGGAGAAATATAATGGACATTTGTGAGTACCATTGGGGTGAAATACAGAAATTTGTTGCCTACGCCTGATGGAGAATCAGTAATTGAAAAATATGAAAAAAAAATTACCTCTTGAATCATTCTGTCCTTCAGACGTCGTTCAGCCTTGGCGGTCCTTACTACCGCGGGTACGTTTTGTAGGAGAGGATGAGGGCTCCGTGAGCTCAGTCGGCTACTGGAAGGTCAACGAGCATGCGTACTGACAAATCATTAGAACGACGTCTTAACATTAACTTTTATTTATAAAAAATACAAAAGCAAAACAATACACAATGCGGAGAAATAAGTCGTAACGAGTACAAATACTAATGTACAAACACTAGACAAGATTAAAGCCAACAGACTCTTCGAGTGCCCACCAGAGATTGTATACTTTTGCTTGTTAACTACTTTCCAGCAAAGGCGATAAGCGAGTCTGAAAGGAGTCTCCTGTACTTGCAACAACTGTGTATGTAGCATTAGTATCTGTGAATTCTGGTTGGTGACATGTAAGCGGAAGATCAACCTCTCCTGGTCAGACAAAGCACAGAATGATTGACCACGTATCTCAATGGGCATAGAACTCGATGTCAAATACTCGAGGTATCCCATAATGATGATGCCGAATCGGTGTAAAATAAATAATTTTATCTATAAAATGTAAATCGTCGGAGAATACTTGGCTGAGATTTGTATCGAAAACCGATTCAGCTCCGCGGCACGTTTCCATGTACGAATATGAAATACTATTCGTTTCGATTCAGCATCACCAAAGTGTGGATTATAGAACTTTCTAAGATAAACTAAATACATAAACTCACGTGAATACCGTGAGTATATAATCTTTGCTTCGTAATACAATATGATTTTTGACAGATAGTTTTAGTACAAAAATTGACGAGTTAATACACTAAGGAGAAATTGAAAATTTGCACAGAACAATGCGTGTGCGTATATATGTATAAAGATGTATATACCGTAGATCTAATATTTTTCATTACCTATCTAAGCAGGTATATAATGAAGTATTATTGTAAATCTCGCACCACGTTATATAAATATAATATAGCGTGAGTACTCTACGTGTAAAGGCACCAGAGAGAATGAGAAAAATACAGTTGCATTCGAAAGATATAGGGATTGTGAGAATAAAAATTATAATTGTGTCTAAAACTAAAGTAAATTACTAAATTTCGACAGGTTAATGAAGAATAAATAAATAAAATGATACAACAGCTGGAATGAGACATTCCAATTTAATATTATATAAAAAAAGAAAAATTATAAATTTAATCTCTTGTTCATTGCACTTACTGTACCGATACAAAAGTCAATCTACTACTATCTTGCGATTCACGTACAACAGTGACATGAGTGAGATCTGATTATATGCATGCCTAGAGATGCGTTGGGCACGTAACAAAAGGATCATGGACGAACCAACATCTATACGTACATCTATACGTACTGTGAATCTCGGAAGTTGACGAGTCAACGGTCATAAATTACCAACATACAAAATCACCGAGGAAACAAATTTTGAGGTATGTGTGTTATGTAAAAGCTAACGAGCATGTCACTTGTTTTGGTACACGCGAAATTACGAAGTCGTACAAGCTCCGGTCAAGCAGAATATTTGAAATTGGGGCATTTGGTTTCACGATACACAATTTGAGGCATTTCGGAAATCAATTGCACTTCCATCCTCTTGTTTTTAGAACTGTAGCTGCCTAGGTCCTTGAGAAATGTCCTCACGATCATAAAAGTGTTTCCACTTCAAAAACATGTTGTACCAATGTCACACAATACATATTTACACGAGGTGAAAAGAAGTATATCCGACGGAATTTAGAACGGATTATCATTCACTCTGTGACTAAAACAGCAGAGGCATGCCGGTTTGCTAACAAAACCATTTTTATTCAATGGGCATAATACGGCTGGCGGGTTCGTGCATTGTGGAACTTGATTGAAGGATGTTACCTTCGAGGAAAAGAGACCTCTCGCAAGGTATAATGAATACTTTAAAGAAAATACTGTTTGTGCGTTTTCAAATCACGACAACTATTCTTCGAAATTCTGTGTTACTGTGCTGTGTTAAAACCAACGTAGCAGTTCATATATATAAATATATATTGAAGATAAACTGCCGCCTGTTTATCATTACACTACGCGTAACGTCTATATGAAGCATAATCCAATGAAAATCCCCACACCTCAACCCGTTGCCACATACCAAAGTATTCACTCTGTGAGAATTATCGTACTAAACCATAACGGGAGACGGTTAAAACCAAGGCAAAAAAGATAGGGCGCAGGAAGGGGCTAGTGAAGATGCGTCTTGTTGTGCGAGTGTGAGGCGGCTCAGTCAATCTTACTTAGGTCTTCTGTTGTCCTGCTCTTCCATTATATCATCAAGTTCTTCCATTCCCTCGTTTTCATCTATCTGGGCCCACGACTTCAACTCGTCCCTCGTCAAAGTGGCGATTTTTCTTTCTGAAATTCACATCCAGGGAAATTGAGTGTACAATTTTTAGGATACCTGAAATATTCACAATATTCCCGAATAACGTTGAATTAGAACAAGGTCGCAATGGGTTACCTTCTTCTTGCTTCATCTTTTCAACTTCATCTTGGCTCAGGAAACTGAATACTTTGTCTGGAACAGTCGAGTAGAAAAATATTAATGATCAATAATGGCACCAGTCCGAATTTTGGTCCTAACTATTCTTGCTGTCTATGCATATTTCGACGACCGTTCTCACCTGGCTTGGGAGAGGGTTTGAGGTGTTCTTCCATAGCAGATTCGAACAATCTTTTCCTATCGCTGACAGACATCTTTATCGGCGCCGGTGTGGGAGACGGCGTTGAGGTAGGCTGTGTTCAATCAATACTTGTATTGGTAAATGGATTTGCAAAATTTCGGCAATGGGACGACAAATTACAATTGACAACAAATAAAAACACGTAAAATTTGTAATTGAATAGGACGAAATAAAAAGTGCGAATACTATGCTTCGGAAACTAGTGCAATGCCAATGAAAACTTTTAAACACACATCTTTTTGTCTATTGTGGGATTTTAATCCGATATTCTGTAACACAGGTTCTCATAAGGTCTTTTTGAGGCTTCCGCGGTTGGATTCTGAATGAGTCTTGGCTTCGGGATTGGAGCCGCGCTTTTCAACGGTTGGTTGCCCACGTTTCGTAAACATTGCAGTTAAATTGATCAGAGCGAGAGGTAACCTCATACTGCAACTGCAACAGCAATGTTTACGAAACGTCGGCAACAAACCGTTTAAAAACGCGGCTCCAACCTGAAAGCAAAGACTCATGCAGATTCTAATGAACGTACATTTCAATGGTAACGAGGATCGAAATTGAGACTTGAATGTTCAGTAAAGGATTACTTTGTTACTGGAACAAGTTTGAAGAATTAACATACACAGGCACCTAGGTATGCAATACATGTATAACTCGAAATCTGCACAATGTTAACGGCAAAGATTTGGATTTCGGTGATGCATATCATTCCGCAATCCTATTCAAACGCTTTAATGAGAGTATCTGTGCAATTTCAATATTGTTATTGGATATTGTTATCAACATCACTTGCAATCAATAATATTTCCGTGTCAAGTTCCGTTAAACCTTCACCCTCTAACAAGCGACAACACACAACTATTACACTATGTAGTTAATTTTTAGTAATCATGCAAGTAGGACCCACCTCAACCTGAGATCTTCCATGAACAGAGCGTGCAATCTGTTGTATTTCTCTAAATGGAGGAGGAGAGGGAGTCATTTCCTTGGCGTAACCAGAGCTTGTCAGCGGAGTGGGAGGCAGTCGAACGGATCGTGGGTGACGATTGTCGTGAGGGTCGTGAGGGTCGTGAGGGTTGTGAGGGTTGTGAGGGTCATGGGTGGAGTACCGTTTGAGTGGAGCAACTTCTGTCACGGAGGGAGCGGACATCAGCGTGGACAGAGGACGCTCTTTTACTCGGAATTGAGCAGGCTTCATGTATGGGACAGACGGGTCGGTGTATGTCATTCGGCCAATCGCCGATATCAAAGGGTCGGTGGAATTGAGCGCGTGCTCTGTAATTTCTGTAGTTTTTGAAGACATTGGAGGTTCGGGGAAAGAGACATTTCTCTGAGATCCGAACGATACTTTTTTTGCGGAAGAATGGGGAAGGGTCAGAGTCCCAGGTGACCGTTCAGAATTTGTGGTTTTGATACGAGGATGCGGAAGAGTCGAAGAGAAGGCGGGGGACGCTGGTGAGACGGGGCCATCCACGGATGTTCCTGTAGCCGCCTCTTTGCTAATTGACTGAGTGAATGAAATGAAATACTAGATATTAGTGAAATTGTTAGTTGTAACTTGAGTATGAGAGAAAAATATAAAAGGAGTCATGCTTCATAATTTCTTTGCACACGGTGGGATGCTTTCGGTTTTCACTTGGAAATAATTTGATTGTGTGATTCGATTTGTCGTCACCCGCGGGATGCAGTCAGTAAATTCTAAATATTTTCATCCAAAGGTGCAGTGAGTTTACAAATTTTATTTTCGTCAGGAACGATTTGTGCTTCTGATCAATAAGAACAGCATGCAGTTCAATGAACTGAGACATGTACTCGATTATCTTATACAACTGAGTGAGATTTATTGATTCGTCATATTAGTTATTGCCGATAATATTCAAGAAATAGTATTGGAATGTAATGAAGAGATAAGACGATAGCGGTATCAAAGATATAATAATGATACAGGTGGGTACTTGATGTAAAAACAACAATAGTACACCATTATTCTAGTTTTGTGGTTCTACGTATTAATACAATCACTAACTTTGTTTGTCCAGGTATCTTTTGCTTATTATTGTCATTCCCACCAAGTAGTTGAAATCTTTTCACCAAGTAACAATGGATCTGTATATGTGTACTGTTTCTCATAACAATCGAGAAATCTATATTATTATTTAAATAGGGAGACTTGTTCACTTTCAGGCATGTATTTAGATAAATTCCGCATGGTTAAGGACGCATTTCGAAATAACTATGGTTTGGCATGAACTGTAACGATAGCTTGTAAAATGCGACTACCAAATTGATCTTTGGCAGTTGGAATAGAGAGGGTCGAGTTTATTCAATCATCGTAATAATATGACAATAAACATGTTTGTATCTAATGTCAAGAGATATCATGGCGATGAGCAACTCAAATTTTTGTCAGACAACAGTGGGACCGCACCGCAAGAGAAGTTCAACAGAATTGGTCAACGCTCGTGAGACTCGCAAATCGGCGAGCTCAATTGCGTCAACTAATATTTGGATAATGTTGATCTCTTTCACGTTTCGGTCAAAAGATACTTCGTTATGGATCAAATTATCAAATTTCAATAACATTACCAAACGTGTGATCAACAATTTCTTAACATACATAGTAGAATGCCTGATGATAAAAAACGATATTTTCCATAAAACACTTGATTCAACATTTTCGCATCTAGGTACTTTATTACGGCGGTAACAACAGAGGATCTAGCACTACGTCCTTGTGACTGATGCAACCAATTGAATTCGGAACATATAGTGTCTAGATGCTCAGCCTCTTTCGTTATCAAATGGTATATCAAACAATACTGAATTTAATTTGATTGTTGCAAGGACGCAATTAGGATTGTTTGGATATCAAGTTTGCACCGTTTTCCTAACTGCGATATTAAAATTCGTCTAAAAATTAGATCTTTTTTTCTGCTACCCTATCTATCTTATCCCAACTGAGGATGGTTGGATTCTTCTCGTTGAAGCGCTTCTACAATCAAATTCTACAAACGACATTCTGATTATATGCTTACGTGCCCAAGAAATAAGCTGCGCACAACTGTATTCTCATCTGAAACGAGTAAAACCAGGGAAACAAGTGGAACGAATTCACCGTACAAGGCAAAACTTAGATGCAATGAACTGTTTTAATTTCTTGGGCACAATTCGGACACCCTACGCTGTAGGTATCTATTTCCAGCTGTGATTAAAGTCAAAATATAATTGAAGGCACGGATGGAACAAGGGCCTACGTACCATGTAAATTGTACCTCACTCGGGCCCTTGTTCCTTCCATGTCTACGTGATTGTAACGATGACTACAGACAGTGTTAGGCCCTAAAATACTTGACGTTGTAGAATGAGACGTAGTCCTGCTTTGCCAAGAAAAATCCAACATTTTGATTAGAAATATTAAACATATCGCCAAAATTGAAGTATTGATTAGATGGAACTTCAACATCAACATCAACATGATTTTATTTTATATTTAGATAAATAATATCTTATATATATATAAACATCTGGTCCATTAGATTTACGTCAACATATAACATTTATAGAAAATTTATAGGTACAGTACATTGATTTAAATCCCATTAGTGATATGAATTTATGTAACAGCAAATACAGGTGAGCCGTCGCATTTTTTCAATATTTCGAACCAAGTACTAGAGGATTTTCCCTATATTTCCAAGTTGACGCTGTGGTAGAAAAATTATTGAAAGTTGTAAGAAATTGAATTGAACAGGCATGTGTGTGTGTGTGTGTGTGACGACTACACACCGCAATCGGTGAAAATATCAATTTCCGAATCTCAAACTTGCGCGACACCACACGTTGCGGGTTGTGAAAATGTTACGGCTCGACTGTAGTTCAATGTAATTACATAAAAATTTGTAACGAATTTTGACAATCAACAACGTTTACTCAAGAATATATCCTCGAATGTGTCATCACCTACCACTTTGGATAATGATGGGAAAAATTGCATGAATAATCATAACTGCACTTTTTTTATGTATACTAAATATATAAATTTTACTCTTGTCCTTACTTTGTCGAATATGAAAGTCTCTTACAACCTTTTCCAGAGGCAATAATCATTTTATTGCTGGACAAATAATTTGGATCGAACGAAACCACGAACTTGTCGTTAGTGCTTATTTTGAACCCTGCTTCGACACATTTTACGTTAAATCTCGGTACACGCGTCAAGGTAACTGGCAAAGTGTGTCACTCTTTTGCCCTTTTGTCAATTCTCCTTACCGCGGCGCATAGTACAGAAACGAGATCTACGGCTTTGAACCATCGTCCAAAATTGCTGTTTCTTATCACTCGATGCTGGAACTACGAGGCGTATGTACGTATGTACATACATACACTTGATGAATTACAAAATTCAACTAGTTCCGTGCCAACTAACCGTAACAAACATACTAGTAGTTTGACTATGTCGTACTATTTCATACTTCACTAGAAAAAATACATTGTTGGGTTAACAAAGTGCCGTGCTAAATAGGGGACAAGTCGAGTTTTCTGTAAAATCTACACAAAGTTCAGTGAGAGTTACAAGGCTCTTACTTGGAGCTACCTTACTTTTTGTAAATTTTACAGAAAACCGGGCTGTCCCCTATTTAGCACGGCACTTTGTTAACCCAACAATGTTGTTTTACCGTGTCCATATTTATTCCGTATAAATGTAAGTGCATTTTGAGTGTAGCGCTGTAAATTATTTCTTTTGTTTCTTTTAAACACATTTCTCAACTACACCACTCCTTAGTACATGGGTTCAATTTCAAACCACTGACCGTAATTTCTTTACAAGTAATTTTGCCATTTAATAAAGTTTTGACTTTGTTTTACATTGTTAATGTATAAAATTCGTTTGAATGTATATTTTCGATTCACATCAAACCTCAACGGGGCATCAATAACTTTATAGGTATAATATTTTTGCTTTTTACTTTTACTTGTACTGTGAATTTTTAAAGAAACTACACAGTCGCCGGACGGCAGGCACATGGATGTATAGATTCCTCGGAGATGCACGGTACAGAAAAAGTTTTGTCGCGACCGCGGATACGTTGTGACTTTTTACATAATTCTTTGATATATACACTATAACAGTAATTTGTAACCAGAATTAGAAATGAACATTTACGACAGCATCATTTGAGGTGTTTCAATATCAATAGCGCGTACCAGTGTCGCAATCAGTGACCCCATTGGGTGGACAATTGACACAGAAAAAACTATTCTCGTTCATAGATTGCCGACCAGTCTCGAGGCTGCATCAACAATTAAAACATCCTTAATTCGAGAATATACTTGGTCTTTATATTCAAGGATATTATTTCCTGTGTGTTTTCGTCTTGTCACAGGGCTTATAGTATAGGTATGTATATACGATAGAACACTGCACTTTGTTTGTTGTTGTTTGTAATCAATCTAGGAACTCTTGCTCCATCAGTGGACGCGTGTTAAACATTTTTAACGACGAGACAACATTTTTCTTTTTACTCGCTCTTATTGAATTTTGTCATATACCTGATATGCAAAAATGGTAAGGCTTGAGATACGTTTCTAACGTTCCAAGAATTGGAATTTATTTCAAGAAAAATTGACAAAAAATAATGTCGAGAATAGTACGAATTGTATGTACTCGATCAGGTCTGCCCCGTCGCCACACAGCAGGGCTACCTTTCGGTACGAATACTTGTAGCGTAGCTAAAGACATTCGTTTGTGCGAGTTTACATCAAGTGTGTAACTTTTTCAGAAAAATATATCACACTTGGCTAATATTTATATTGTATACGTAGGTTTATCTTATTTGATAAAGTAAAAAACATCTTTTCCTGCATGTCAATTATTAACATTGCACGACTATCCGCTTAGCAGAGCTTGATGGCAGTTATCGTAACATAGATTATCAAGCTACTGTTCAACGACAATATAGGTATGTATGAGAAATTAGTAATGGCATAATAAATAATGCATATAACATTGTATACAATTGATAATTGTTTATGGCACACAAGTCCGCAGGGCAGACGCAGGGAAAACAGGAAGAGGATGGATAGCTTGCTCTTGTTATAGGGCTGCCAAAGTTGTGCTATCGCCTTCCGTTGTCTGCAAATATTTCAACTCTCTGTTTTTTTTTGCTCTCAAGAGCATGCCAGACATCGATAGTACATCTTCATGCGAAAATTAAGCAGATAAGATTAATTTCTAAATAATCGACACTCAATATCCTGGAACGATAACAAGGAGTAGCGTAACACTGCTGAAGTAATAAATATACTCCACTTGATATGTTTGACTATGTACACAGAAACAGACGGAAATCAGAAGACTAGAAAATCAATCATGCCATAACTATGCGAAACGCAGGTTGATGAATTTTCGAAATAAAACACGTATGAAAGAATCGGTCTTAAAGTAATTGGGTAGTTCTGAACAACAGATATCATATTTTTACAAGATATCCCGGTAACTCCAGGGGTATTTATCGATCAGACCGATCGATTAAATTCAAACATCTTTGGACTCGCAATTCTAGGACTGGAATTACAAGGATCACGAGAGCAACCCCAGTCGCAAATTTCAGGGAAAAAGCGGGAATACATGAATTTAAATAGGTGATTCTCGGGAACTAATACTATATTATGCACCTAAAGGCGACAAGTTGTTTTTGACGAGTGCGAGGTTGTATCACAAGGCGAAGCCGAGGCGTACAATCGCACGAGTCTAAAACAACGTTTGCCCTGTGGTGCATACGATATTTTATACACCAAAGGGAAATAAAGTGGTTTTTCCGGCTGGAACAAGGCAATAAACCGCCGTTTATATCCCTGAGGTGTATAAAATTATTTACAAGCTATACGTAATGGAACCCTCTTATCACAATGATTTTTTTAAAATGAATAATGGGTCGAGAATCAAATTACCGAAAACGCGAGATAGAATTTCGTCATTATGGCGAGGCCATCGCGCAGCAGCAGAAAAAAAAAACGTAGAATCAATTCACACCATCGTGAATGAAAAATGTCCTTTTGCGTTTCTGGACCCAGCGAAATTTCTAAAAACCAATACCTTGATCAAAATTTGGACGGACGAAAAAGCGCACTCGTGGGGGATTGCTTTCTATTTAGGAGATTTTATGGGGGACTAAAAGAAAAAAGGAGACTTTTACGACTAGTAATTCGGGGAGTCACCGTGATGCCTGCAATGATCCGCTTCGAATGTTTTTCGCAAATCAGTTTCGTTTTTCAATAAATGCTAGTGAATATGGATTGGTACAACTGTACAATCCTGTATGAGTGCAAAGCACGGTCGTATACACAGGTCCGGAAACTCCCATGGTGGGGGTAAGGTTCTTAGTACTACTCCGTGGTTCTTAGCGAAGCTCGAAAGTTTCCTGCATTGGCCGCCGAAGTTCTGGCGCTGGTAGTAACCTAGTACAGGGTTGGAGTATAAACAAAGTTGCTAACCTATAAATAGTGCTCCATGCATACTACGAGCAGGGCACAGTGTTTAATACCAGTTTTTATTTTTGGATCTGCAAATCTCGCATTGAAAGATGCCGTGGGCTTGCTGTGTGCCGAATTGCGAATCAAAAAAAAAAACATTCGATCTCGAAGCAAAAGTACTCGACTTTTAAAGTACCGAGTGACGCGACCCTCCGTTTATTCATATTATTATTGCAATGTTCATGATAAATAACAGCAGTTTACAATTGCCATATAACTGATTTTAAATTGATTGTTTGGTAATACGGATTAAACTTCTTCACATTCTTCTAGTGATATAAATATTCAACTATATAATCTTCATCACACAAAACTTGGAAGAATAGACTAACAATTAATTCTTATTTGGCGTTGTAATTTCGAAAATATCCTTCAACACAGCGATTTGTATCGGAAATTCCAAGAAAAACAATGAAAAACTAACGAAATCTGCTTCAGTAGTTTTCTTGATGTCATTGAATCACGGTCAGGTATCATATCATTTATTTATTTATTTATCAAAGCTACGCAATCGAATTTGTTGATAACAAACTGTAGGAAAACTGTGATCTGTACAAAAAAGTAGGTTAGGAACTTTGTTTATACTCCAACTCTGTACTAGGTTACTACCAGCGCCTCAACACCCGTGGCAGCTGGCGAAAACACACTTGAATTCGCTAAGAACCTTACCCCCACCATGGGAGTTTCCGGACCTGTGTATACGACCGTGGTGCAAAGGCACAGCGCGGGCCCGAGGGCGGTGCCGCGTCTTCACACGAGCCAAGCAGTAGTTCTGCCTTTGGCACACGTGTCAAACTCAATGCCTTTTTCCAGATACGGACTTTCCATGCAGGTGTTGTGTGTAACAATATAATTTGTGATATGCTTATCTCGCCATGCTACATTCGGTGTATGTGCGTAAAATAATGATTTGCTTGTAATCGAACTTTTGTGGGGGACAAACCGGTTCTACTTGAGGTCCGTTGACGTAATCGAGGACGTAATAATATCCTCAATTATGTCTGAATAGCCGAAATTCCGAGATATTTGCTTTTTAGATGAAAATATAACATCAAAGCATCCATACACAAAACACTCATATGCTGACGGTTGACGGGAGAAAAAATTCAACTCGACACCAATTTTTGTGAACAAAATATCCCCGCGGGTAAAGTCATTGCAGAATTGGTCACGCTCGGTCACTGGGCTATAGGATCAAAATGAAGTATACGCTCATGCCTGCAATTTCCTGTGTAACCTTGAACTACTCGACTCAAGAGTTGGCATGCAAAAGTGTGAGCGTGTACTTTCTTTTACTCACATCGCCCACTGTTTTTAGAAACAAATCTGTTTTCCGATAAATTATGAAACCGGTTCTCACTCGTCGGCTGAAGGGCTGACGAAAATTCTTTTTGTTTCTCTGTTTTCTCACGGTATTTTCAGGGAATTGGGGAATCCACCATATGCTTGCGCCAAGTCGTGGCGAATATCTGAAACTTCATATTTAGGAAGAAATATGATAAAATTCGTATAATAATGAATTGCAAGTGGCAAAAAATTGTCCTCCAGACCTAGTGCAGACAACTTTGTATTTTGGGAAGTTGGGTCTGATTGCGCGATAGTGTTTCCCCGAGTTACTTTCCACAAAAGCTCGTTGCATTTCTGCATGTCTGCACTGGTTTTTCAGAAAAGTACGAAATTAAAGGTCCTTTCAGATACTTGTTCCTAAATAGGATATTTCACAAGGTGGCGCGGGCATAGAATTGATTCCCCGATGTACAGAAACATGTTTTTTGATGAGAAAAAAAAACCATCAAACGGATTTCGCGAACCGTGAAGTAAATGAATATACTGAAATAGAATAATATAAATGGAAGAGCTCTCAATTTTCTAGCACTCTTCTACGAATTCGATTTATACAAATGTAACAACTCCGAGACTGAGTAGGTCATTAATCTCATTCAAAACCGGAAGCAATGAATGAATATTTGTTCGGGTGGGTTTTTTAGTATTAGTATTTTTGTAATGGGGAACTCGTTAATCGTGCAACCAAAAGCCTACATTTCACAGCGTGCGTCAATCATCGTGCATTCTGATTCTCTTTTACCTTTAGGCAGATCCATAAATATACTAGCATTCCGTCTACCGTAGACCAAGATAGTTTACACACTACGATTTTGAAAATAGAGTACGTGTACTCACAGTAGGAATCTGGGGTGCTAAGGTGTGTTTGGTCATCACAATCGTCGTCGTTTTCAGGTCCTTGGTACCACCCGGAGACTTGGGGGGTACGAGCATATCGACCGGACTGTTTGGCTTATTCACCAAAGATTCTGCTGCCCTTACAACGTCCAATACCTGTATATTTACACAGCATTGACAAAATTGTAACATTAATAAAATGAATGGGTTTTGGCATTATCGATTATCGAATTTAGACAGAAAAAGGTTACCTTTTCAGGTGTAGATTTTTCTCTATACTCCAAAAGAGCTCGTTCTCTCTCTTCCTGTTCCCACGCGACTAGTTCAGCTTTCATTTCTTGTTCTTGTCGAATGGTAACTGTGTCTTCGTCGTCGCGATCTAAACTCGACACACTCTGGGACAAGGATTTTATCTCGTCGGTTGTCGAGTCTCTGTGTTCTCGAGAAGCTCTCGACTCTTTGGAATCCCTACCGCCGGTCATGTAGAGCGACTGTTCCAGGTCATTCTTGTCATATCCTTTACAGACAACCAGAGTTATCGTGTTTCCTGAGCATCGTAGAATATTTACTGCTTCTTGATGAGTCGCGCCGAGCAAGGATGTACCGTTGACTTCCAATAATCTCATTCCGACCTGGATAGCATTGAATAGAAACGAATATTTAGAGAATAAATGAGTAAAATAACGAATATTTGAAGTTTCCAAGCGTCCCACCTTTAATCTGGCATCTCTTCTTGCTGCACCACCGGAATTTATTTTCGAAATGAAGACACCTTCGTCCGTATGGTCCAGAGGGTTTCCTCGCTGTCCTCTCAAGCCACCTTTTATGTGCATACCGAGTTTTTCCCCTGGCTCTTTCACTATCGTTAATTCCTGGACAAAAAAATATTACAAACTAGTTTGGACACTGCAAAATGTACAATTGGTTGTTAAGAAAAAAACACGCGATTCACCATCAACATGTTGGAACAGGACAACCGCGTCGGGAAATTTGAGTCATGTTACAGAGATTGATACGAATGGTATTCGCGTTGGTATTTTCAAATTTGATACCGACGTAAATTTGATACCTACGAGTGCAATTTAACGTCAACTGGGAGAGGGTATTGAAAAGTAGAAGAACATTGACATGAAATTCGGCGGCAGATCAGATACAGTACATGCATACACTTTGGCATCTATTCTATGCAATATCAAAGTCAGATAGATAAAAACAACAGAACATTTAACACGTCTTACGTCGCTTTACTTACTGTCACTGGGATGTACTCTATTTCGACCAGCTTGCGAAATAAATCATACGATACGTCATACATAGTTAGAAAGCCGACGCGAGAGATGTGATCCGATCCGACAGTGGCAGTAAATGAGAACAGAGTATCTTTAACTAATCGACTAGAGAATAAGTTGGAAGGTTTTTCAGTGATAGATTGAACAGTGGTCAAAGCATATAATGATAAAATAGATGGTGAGATTTGGCAAGCCTCAAGATTTGCAAATTAAAAGAAGACGTCCGCTATGGAGATCAGTGTTTGACGTGGAAGCATAGCTCTTTCGATTACAGCAGTGTGAAGCGCTTCAGATATCAGGGTTATCCTTTGCTGTGTCTCCAAGCACGGTTCCAAGCTCGCCAGCTCTATAAATTGCGACGCAGCACGTATCACACTCACCTGATAACTATCCGGCAGTGGATCGTGCTGGATGGTGAGCGTAATGGAATCGCCAGGTCGCAAAAGTTCCATCACAGCTTCCTGATGCGTCGCTTTTGTCACATCGGTACCGTTTACTTTCAATATTCTATCGCCCATTCTCAGTTTTCCAGACTTTGCTGCTATGCCATCAGGTACCACCTGGAAGCGTGGATAAAAAATTAAGGAAAATCAACAGTGGACGAGAATACATTCTCATAAATAATTCCAAATCGGACCGTGCGCAATTGACTTTCATCCGTTCACCCAATTCAAGTTTCTGCCGATTATACTTACGTGAGATATAAATATTCCAGGTTCCTTAACTCCAAACGGTGTACACGAATGATCCGTTCCACCGATAATACTGAAGCCGAGGGATCCTTCTTTAGCAAGCTCCACGTCCTGAACAACGTCGCGGTAATTAGCGCAAAGTGTATCAAAATAATGGGATAAAAACGTTTGTGATTCGTGGAAACTGAGGGAAAGACTCATCCATTTCGAAAAAAAAATTGAAAACAGTGGCCAGGCCAATCTTGGGACTGGAATGGTGAGACAAGGAGGATCGAAAGTTGTGGCACTTGAGGAATCTGATGTGTAACAGGCAAAGGCTTCAACTCCAAGAACAAGCGACAATAATTCTGCATCCACGGGGGATTCTTGTTAGGGCTGAGTCACTTGTCAAATGCAATCATTCAAATTGACCTTCCAAGTCGTCTGTCGTTTAATTAATTTAGTAAGTTCAATACGTAGCATAATTGAACGTCAATCACCGTCGTCACCGATCAGAAAGTGGCACAAAACTATACGACGTTAAGCTTTAGTTGATTTAGTAAGTAAGTGAGACAGCCCTGTCTGCAATTGAAACGTTTAGATATGTTGGGAAAGCTTTTACTTGTTCTACGAATTTGAAAAGTTGAACGTGAGATTATAAGTCCGTTACTTGCAGACAACAATTTTATCTTTGATAGAGCCATTATCACGGCGGATTTGATTGGAACTCTGGAAAATTATTAATATTATAATCAGAAGTTGGCAAAAAGAGGCAAATTTCCCGGGTGATTAGACGATTGCCTACTTTGAGGGTTTCTTTAAACCAGATTCGGGGGATTAATTTGATAGGTTCGATGGAGGTAAAGTGATTTTCGGATAATGTAACAATACTTACCTATTTCCAAGCCAGAACATAAGACCTCAATTATTTTTCACCAAATAGAAATGCCAACGCCAGACAATAATAAAAAATGATCCGATCGATAATAAAATGGGTGATATTAGATACAGAATATAAGAAATCATCAAACACTATATGCAATATTACGCTACAGCGAAACTAACAATAAAATAAAAACAAGTTGAAAATTTTGTAATGGCACTTCGCTCTTTAAGCTTGAAAAACTCTACCCTATAGGCAAACTGTTGTGTGGAATCTTGAATGTTACCGCAGGTTCGGAATGTAACGTACAGGTATCACACTCTGACAATAAATTATTTCTCAAAGTGAAACTGATCATCAATTATAACCGTTATCATCCAGATCGCAACCCAATGCTAAGATTCGCTGAGGTCTGAAACGATTATTGTCTGAGCATCATCGAGTCTGAATTGACCCATTACTTTTGGATTTCGATTGGTTTTTTTTTTTTTATCTGTGGCGAGGATGATTTGTTTTTTCTGTTATCCCTACAAATCAATTTTCAACTTAAAACTATGTTACTGTCATGCATGTAAAAATACTTAAATAGGTAATTACAAAAAAAACAAGTTATACAATTTACTACAACATGCACTTGTTAGAAGAGAATGTCCAAGTTATCATTATCTTGGCTCATGCATAATGATGTTGCCTCGTGAGGTTGGTTCTCAAAAGACTCGTCATCTGGAAAATACTCCGCTACATTTTTCAAAGTTGGTACGACAGGGTTTTAGATTTTTTTATAGAAACATAAAGCTAAACAAATAGTCGAGTTTTGTTTCGTGACTTGAATTTTGAAATCAAGTGAAGGATAATTGAAGCAAATTTTTGCACGAGCCAAAAGTACAGGTGAAAGATTAGTCATATGTTTCCAATATACCAAATATTCGTGTGTGCACTATCTCAATTCCGCAAAGAAATGACATCCATCTTTCAAGTCTGCTCACCAGCTGATATCTACACAATCAACTGAGTAAGTTTTTCCATGCGTTACTTCGGTTCACCCCTTGTTTTTAGTGTGAGATGAGAAGAATCGACCAAGTGCAAGTGAGCCCATTCATTGTTGGCTGACGGGTCAACGCAAGTTGGCGTCAACCATTGTTTCGAGAAAAGAAAGCAATTGGTTTCACTTGATTTTCAATACAATGTTTGGTATAAACGGCGATGAGAGATTTGTCGCATTGACTGTAAACAACGAATGCAAATGAAAATTACGGTTACGCATAGATTGGAACTTTTCTTTTAAATTACGTTATGTCCATTCACGAATGTCACGATACTCGTCGTTAATTTCCTGATGCATGCAGCATGCGCTATGATTCACGTCTGTGTCAATCGGTTGATTCGATTTAGGAATTAGTAAGTGGAAAACACCATAAATTATGAAACATTAACATTAGCCGTTACATGTAATTTTAAATAATGACGGCTAACGCCACTCGATATTTTCAGATAACATTAAACTTACCGCTCATATTCCTTCTTGAACCGTGCGACGTGTGACTGAATTACTTCTACAAACAGGCTTACCGAAGAGTTTTCTCTGATTCGATTAGACGCTAGTAATTGTGATTTGAATACTTGATACATTTGCTTAAACTTTGCGATCGGAGCTGGCGATACTTCTCGTTGGCAAGGTGTGCGCAACCGGTGATTTGAGCAAAGACTTTTGAAACCAATTTCTCTGTTTTCCGTGTGCTATACCGCTATGGTTACATGAAAGCACATTGTATATTATATATTATAGAACGCATCGGCAACTGTGTTTTGTGTTAGCGCAGAGAGCAGAGATGTGGATAGTGCGATCTTATACGTTTCGTGTGAAGAGTGGGGTGTATGGCCGCTATACACATAACGTGAAAAACTGCATGCTGCTGGGCTATGAGGCGGGCACATACCTCAATGATTACCGGTTGGACCAGCTCGTTGTCCGTGACTCTAGTTACCACTGTCTCGGTGAGAGTGCTCTTTGTGATGGTCTCGGTAACTTTGCCAATGGAGGTTGGCGCCGGGGGGAAGTTAATGTCCCTTGGGAGATTATCGGGTTGCTTGATAGTCACTGTGACGACAGGGCCCTGGTGGGAGTCTGGCGAGGGCGAGGATGTCGGAGGTCGTAGGAAATGAGCAGGGATCATGGCCTGAAATTCCTCGTTGGTGATTGGCTTCGGTACCTGTATATCCTCCTGCGGAGACGCGGATCTCGAATCTGCGTCAACAGCCGTTGTGGGGGGTACAGCAACGGATGCTGTTTGAGGAACGCTATATCTGGGAGCTGGCTGTGGTTGTGGTTGGTTTGCATTGTTATTGCCTGCCACAGTCGTTGGTGGGGCATTTCTGAGCGGATTCAAACGTTCGGTGACGCCATTCATTTTAGAAGCTCCGTTCAATGCTTCTGGTTTTGACGGCGGTGGTGTTTTCGACGTCGGACTTGGCGACAAATTCTTATCCCCATCTATGGACCGACGATAACCGGCGTAGCCGGGTCTATTTGCCATATAACTGTTCGCATTGTACAGTCCGGTGTAGGGACGCGGTGCTCCTATCACACGAGGAGATTTTTCGGACGGAGTCGGCGGATTCGCGGGGTTCGCTTGCGAGAATGGTATTTCACGTTCGACTACCAGTCGAACGAACCTTTCCAAGCCTGTGAGCATACCGACAGCCTGTTCGTGCTTGGCTCCCGACATTTCAACGCCGTTTATCTGCAAGTTGAAACGCTCATGGGTTAATAATCTATTTCCCATGTCCCTTAGAATATCAAATATAGGGGTTTTATATATTACCGATATAACTTTATCGCCGATCAATAATTTTCCATCTTTTTGCGCGACGCCACCATCCGTGATTCGTGAAATGTATATCGCCTGTGTGTGTGACATTGACAATTAATACCCAGACGACTGAATTGCGTAAATATGACACAATCGGTTCAAAACCACTTACGTCGGTGTTGTCTTTAAATGGCGGAGAGCTTTTCCCACCAGCTATACTGAAGCCTAAGCCATTCTGGTCCCGAATGAGGGTCGTATGTACCAATACAGGCATCATAGGTTCGTTACTTGCTCTGGCAGCTGGTATGGGCTCGGGAATTTTTTTCACCTGTGAAAAGGTGTCTCGGATGAATTGTTGATCTCCGATGAATGAATGAATGAATTTCAAATTCACAAAAGAACGAGAAATTTTGGGTTTCTTACTTTGGGTGTTTCGTGAGGCGTTAATTGACTCTCTCCATTTTCAAGATTGTGGGAGAGAGCGGTCGATGATACGTACGACGTTGCACTTGGAGCTCGGCTAGTGCTCAAACTTGAACACACCGAATCCTTTCTTGTAGACGCCTACAAAAAATTAAAAAAAAAAAAAAAACACACGAGATACATTATTTTGTTCTGTTTACCGTAGGGCGAAAATCGAAAACTGCAATACGGTTCCATCGTCATAAGTTTATTTGGGATAAAACGAAATTCATCTAAAAATTCAAATCGAGAGGCTATTAGAGAAACGAGGCAGAGACTTTTCAAGAAAAAAGTTTGCAATATACCTGATCTGAAGGCGGTATGATTCGTGTGACCTCTCTGAGAACGACCAATACCAGGACACGGCCGCAGGCTTTTAAAACCTCAACGGCGTCATAGTGATCGACGTTGACAACTGACACTCCGTTGACAGCGATCACTTTGTCCCCGACTCTGAGGCCAGCCAAGTCCGCGGGTCCACCTGGGTAACATGATTGAGTTATTCGGTCTTGCACAGTCTCACCGATTGCAATCATAACACCTGATGAGAACGAATGTGAATAATAATGACCTTCTGTGACCCGCGAAATGAAAATCCCTTCGTCATCCCCCTTGAACGGAGTTGATCCAATACCACCAGCTATGGATAACCCTAGACCACCTGTCGTTCTTTCTATGTGAATTTCATACTGTTCCTCGCGTACTTCTATCGATGGCTCTGCATCCGACACAGCGTCTATAAAAGATGGTTCATTTTACAATACATCGAGACGATTATACAATACCATACAAGTTTCAGGGTGTGAACAAAATGTCATGTGAGCGTATAATTGTCAAAATTACCCTTCTGTCTTTTCCTTTTGACAAAAAACTTGAATCTGCGAGACATGTTGATGTCTCGATCAAAGTATAGAAAACTCGTAAACTTGAAAACCACAACCACGATATTTTGAGCCACGCTCTACACACTTGCAGCGTTCCTCGGCAAGTGCAAACATTTGTAGCTTGCTAGTGTACAGCGTACTATTTCCGAGAGAGAGATTAATCACAGCTGATAACGATGTGTGCTAATAGGGATGATATGATATCATGAGCAATCCCCACCCAGTACAATACAACTTAACTAGGTCTGTGTAGCATGAAATGATGTCACAAGATAATCAATCTGAAGCGTCTTTGAATCCAACGATTGAAAATCAGACATTGAATTGAGGGTTATATATTTTCATTGAATCGACTCTCCCGGTGAACCAACGACGAGAGAAAAATAGGAATTATACGCAAAGTAGGTATTGGTAACAAGATTTTTAGCAAAAATTCACTATACCTGAACAATTCTGGTCAACTGCAGTATCGATCGGTGGTAACGGCGATACAGGAAGGTCGTCTCCTTTTTTCAGCAATGCCTGGGCAAATGTGAGGCAAATTTTAGAAACTAATGACACAGATGTTTGAAAGACGACTCTACCGATGATGATTTAGCTCACCTGTGCAATGATGGAAGCAACTTTGTCCTTATCGATTGCTGTGTGTATCCGTTTGTTTTTCAAATGATGAGGGGTATCACGACGGTGTAACCTGTTGGGTTTGCCTGTGTCTCCAACATTCTCTTCGTTATTTGAATTTTCTGTCACTGAAAATTCGACGTGCCTTTGTATGTCTTCGCCTTCGGAATCCTCGTCTTTGACACCAGCGACCGGTGAAGATCTCTCCGCGTCCTGCTGATAAAGTCATTAGTTTTCAATCAACCGGCGATTACTGCGACTCCAACCCTCCTCCTTGCGACTATTGTTTTCATGTATACAGTACACATACAAAAAACATGCATCAATATTCACCTGAAGAGTATTTGCTTCGAAAGAGTGCTGGTGAGTGACGGAGATGGGCTCGCTTGGAACGTTGTCAACTTTACCTAATTTTTCTGGTACAGAAACTTTAGGAACGACCTCTTCGTAATTTTGTACAGATTGTTGTTCTTGTTTTGTGGATACGAGATTATCCGCTACTGGTTCCTTGTTCGGTTGCTCGGTTTCAATCTTGTCCAAGCCAAAAGTTTGAGAAACATCCTGCGATTGGGGCAAGAGAATTTCAAAAGTGAAAATACAGAACAAATGTTGTGTGTAAACAATGAAGAATTATAAACACAGAACTCGTACTGTGAACGGATATTTACAGTTTGGTGAATTACCTGTTCGTCATTCGATCCGGATCGGCTGTCATTTTTTCCTTTACTGAACAATTTATGAGCCTTGGCCTTCAGTTCCTTAGGATGTGGCGTATTTTGACGAACGAACGGTGTCTGAAATTTAGAGTATAAATCCATGTAACCGCAAGGGAAGCTTTATGTGGCATAACTATCTACGAAAGCATACTCTGATTGTTGGAAAAGCAGCAATAGTAGCAGCTGTGTACCTTTAGACTGATGGAAATTTTATGGACCAAATTGAGGAAAGTCATTGAAAATTATTGGCACCAACGTTATTTGAAAGCAATATATACAGAGGTAACAAATGATACTTGTGTACACGATACAGCATTTAATAAAAATAAGTAGTACACGTTACGCTGATAATTCGCTAGATGCAGCAGATGTATGGGACTATATCCTTTGCACGACGACAGTTCGTTTGTTGAGAGAAAATACAGTATATCTGATCTATCAAAACTGATACGTATAGGCCTGCGAAATATCGTATTGTTAATCATTTCCAAATTATACGTTAATATAAATGAGATACCGAGACTGTTGGAAGTGATGGAGGGAGATCTTGCGGAGAGCGGTAGCGAAATACCAGTTACCAGGTGGGTATCGCTCTCAACATCTCGCTAAATAATAATGATCTACCATCTATCGTTAGAAAAAAATATGTGACGGCACAAGTTTGAGAAAATAATAAACAACGTATGAATCAGATTCGGTTTATTACAGTTTGACACAAACTACTGGTAGAGCGCGACCAGAGTACACTCCGATGGGGGATCAAAGACGAGTTGGTTTTACAGGAAATCAGATATTATACCATCCGCCATGATTTTAGTAGACTGAAGAAATATACAAGTAATAAAATCGATACAACATGATTTATAATAAACTATGTTAATCACCCACCAAGCATTCACGGATATATCACCTTGTAGACATCTTATGTACAACGAGTTACCACACAAAGGATTGAGAGGTGAATGTAGAATTATCAACTTTCTTGATTGAAGGTGGTTCGAGTAATATTTTACTCAATAATGGGCAAACTTTACTACAAATAATGGTAAACAGTCTTGCTTCGCTACGCAAAGTCATATTCGTAAAATTCATGCAAAAATTAAATGCACTATCTTATTTATCGAGGAGTAAAGAAATTACGATAATTCTTTGCAGGCTGGGATTTCGTACCTACGATCAATGTACCAAGATAGTATATTACACAACCAATAGGAGGCCCTTAAACATTATTTCACCACTTGCAACTAGAGAAACAAGTGTGTGCGTTAAAGTTTATTTACATGGCAATTTCGGTCTCTGGCCACCGTGGAGAATAATTTTCCGTACATGCCAAAATCATATTTAGTAACGGGCTAGCGTGCTGTAAGAATCGTTTCTTCGCAGGCAAAAAATGAACCTCACTGTTCGAACTAGAAATGAAAAGGAAAAAGTGGTTCCATCGAGAAGCGGTCTGCTCACCTCCTTATCAGCCTCCGGAGCTTCGTCGGTGAACTTGACGGAATGCGTCCGGGAAGCTTCCCTCTCTTGCCAACCTTCGTCGTCGCTGCTCGCCACCTCTGTCATCTCTCGGCCTTCGATCGCATCCCTGATGCCAGCAAGCATCCCCATTCGACCTCTCTCTGAAAATCGCGACACACAAGCAATCGCAGAGTAGTCGGAAAAACAACAGTTTCAATGTTGGCCAATTGAAAACTTACCATGTTGATTGTTGTCGGGGTGGTATTCGAGTTGGGGCAAAAGGAAGCAAGTCAACACTTCCTGTTCCGTTTCCTCGTCGACGTCCGTTTGGAAGGTCAGCATAGGCTGCGCTTGGTTTTCGCTCAACCATACCGCTTTTAGATCCAGGTGGATCAACGAGTATGGCAAATACTGCAACCTGTTGGGTGTTAATAGCACGCGATGATAAAGAAGATGATTATAAATCACGATGAATCGAGAGAATTACAGCAAAGAGAAAGGAATGCCTGTGTCTACCTGTTTCCAGAGACATCCAAGACGTGGAGTGCTGTACATTGACCGACTTCGGTCGGGAGATATTGTAATTTGTTGTCACGCAGAGAGAGGACACCCAACTTGAGTAAATTTCCTAGAATCGAGGTAAGAAATGAGAAGGGTAAGTAATGAAAAGGACTCGCGTGCATGCCCTATCCAAGGCGCAACAATTTTATTCACCAATTTCTGTAGGAAGAGATTGCAGACTATTTCTATCGACGTTCAAATTGTTGAGGTTTGTCAGGTTTCCTATGGAAACTGGCAACTCGAGAAGAAAATTTTCAGTCAGTATCAACTCTTGAAGGTTTTCACACCTGTACAAATAAAAATTACGTGATTATCTTTGCGGGAGGGGGGTACAGGGAAAATACGTACCTTCCGATGCTGTGATTGAGAGTCGACAGCCTGTTTTGATCTACTTTCAAAATGGTCAGCTTCTTCAATTCTCCAAGCCCATCGGGTAGCTTTTCGATGACGTTTTGCGAGAGGTGGAGGTCGGTAAGCGATACGAGACCACCAATTTCCTCCGGTAGATCCTCTAATCTGTTTTCCGAAACGTCCAGGCAAGCCAAAGTGGTCAACTCTCCTATTTGAGGCGGCAAATGCTGAAGCTGATTGTGATCCAACCACAATTCTTGCAGCGCTGGCAGTTTCCCGATGTGTACTGGCTAAGGAATATCGCGTCGTTGTCGGGTCACTCTTTCAACAATTTTCGTTGCAATTGTGTGTTTTGCATCGTCGGAGAGCAAAGCAAATTCGAATACTTACCAATTCTTCGATCTCATTGTCCCCAAGATCCAATCGTTCGAGTTTTGACAATTGAGATAACGATTCTGGCAGTGACTTGAGTAAGTTTTCCCTCAACTCCAAGGACTGTAACGCTTCTAGGCTGTGGAAATATCGCGATCGTTGTGATTGAAAGTGCGATTATTTTTCTATCCTCTACAATATTTTGTGATTACCTTCCAAAATCTGCTGGCAAGTTTGTGAGTGACATATCATTGAGACCCAAAACGGTGAGGTTCCTCAGTTGCACAAACCCGGCTGGTAATCTGTCGAAAGGTCCAGAGTTAATTAACGACTTGCCAAATCCAGTTTTACACAATATGATGCCTAGATATAGTAGTTGGTAAATTTCGAGACAGCTTACCTAGATATAGGGTTGCTGCTGAAATCAGCCACCTGTAGAGCTCGTAAATTTTTTATATTCTCAGGAATGTCCGGTATGTCTGTAACAGAGAACGACAAAAATTGTTGCATCATTATCACAGCGATTCGCATCGTATTATTGAAGGGGTTAATCACTCGTCGATTTGCGTGTATATGTACACTCGGTTGCAAGATTGCCGATTTCGCAAAAGATTTTGCACACAATATTCACAAAGAGGTGTATGTGTATACACAAGTTATTGACCTATCGTTGTTGACAAACAGCATATAATATAGGGTCATACAGGTAATCGAATTGACCGAGGAAAAGAAAGTCACACGCGGAGGATGTAGGCAAAATAATTAAATAACGTATAATTACAGCGATGTGCTAAAGCAGTAGCAAATTGTATGGCATTGGTAGTATGTAACCAACTACGCAGCGGCAAGCAGTAAGCAGAGAAGCAGCCCCGGCGATGAAAATCGTTGGACAAATAAATATTGCATACTTTCAGACATCTATAATATACTATTATTAGAATCTCTCTACGATATTTACAAATGTTTACACTATTCGCCTCGCAGTTCTGAGTTCACACAGGTATCTCCACTGACCAGTGTTATGTACCTATACGTATACCTACATATCACACATTGACACACTTATTAACAAGAAGGCGGCGTAAAACTACTGTGAAAGGCCCGAGGGCCTCCGGGCGTGTGAAAAACAACGGACGGCAATCTCCTGAGTCCATAAGTCACACACGCAAGGCCATACGTGAGGGATTTGCCCGGAGTGATCGGCCACAGAAATACATGAATTCGGTACGTATGCCTCAGACCGGTCCATTACCATACTACATAATATGTGTTTCGCAATAAATGATTCGAAAAAGACTCGCGCTCAAATGCGCGCAAGACGAAACAGTCGGGGAAATAGGTTTGGTCATAACTTTTCATTTGCCGACTTTTTCTTCTCTCCACACACCCCAATACCTACATGCGCGACGCGTGATGTCGATGTATGTAATACGAATATTGAAGCATACGAAGAGACCTGCTCGAGATGCACGCGTCCTTCACCCTGAATTTATGCTGCCTTTCCAACAGCAAGTTCAACTCGGGTCAGTCCGTACGTCGACGTCATTTACAAAAATAGAAAACGCTGTCCTGATGAGAGAAAGGAAGAAAAAAATCATCCGCCCAACTTGTACCAAAAACTGTAGCCTCTGCCCACCACACGGTACTATAGGTATACCGAAGCAATACTTCTCGCCCTTGAAAACTTGTGTAGAAAAAAAAGTGCCAACGTGACTCGTATATAATTCAACGGGGGAAGAGACCACGAACGCGAGCGAGGCATCGACCTGCGTGCATGCAGATGTACATATTAATACACGGTAACATTTAGTACAATATATACGCGCCGGTATCAGTGCACGGACCTAGAAAATAAGACACCACACAACTCGCACACGCTGTACGGTATTCCTACGCTGCTATGAGGGAGTAATTTCAACATGAGGCGCGCTTCCGCCGACTGGAATAGAGAATAACGGGTGAATCTCGACAGAGAATCCACCCATGTTTTCCCGAACGTGGTGGCCACTATAAAGAGTAACAAAAAATCGCTGACTTTTCCTGACCAAATTATCATTTTTGCCCTGACTGAAATTCATTGTCAGACGAATTAGTGGATATTCAAGTAATGCTCTGAATCAATGACGAAAGACAATGATTTTTTTAAGTACTTTTCAATTTAAAATTCATACAAGTTTTAATGCTACTATTTCCATTGATTAGAATTTTCGCGCGAGGAAGAAAAAATATCACTGAGGATCTTATCTTATATTTCGTCTGGTTTTGTATCACCATAGAATTCTTAAACTTTTTCCCTGACCATTTTTTCGGATTTCCTGACTTTTCCTTGACCAGTGGCCACCATGCGGAAAGACGTCCGCTATTCTAAATGTGTGACTGTTTGGATTGGCGATGACTCGATAGCACCGCGTATGCACGATAATGCATCGTAGAATCGTGATAATCTCATATAAAGGCGAACGTTCTTGTTATCGTCGCGAGTCGCTATCTCGAAACTAACTCTCACCGCAGCTCACTTGTTGGTCTGCGGTGGATTGTTTTATCCGCGAGCTGAAAAGCCTGTTTTGTATCTTGCGTGCACCGCAATCCGGTCCCGAAGCAAACCGATAATCAGAGGACAAGTAGTTACCCGATCCCAAACCTGTCGCAGAACAGGAAAAGTTGACAGCAGCTTCTGCAGTGCATTACACCCATAGATACACGCAACAGTTTGTTAATCCACATCCATATCCATAGCTACGCGATTCAACGAGGTTGCGACCATCGACGAATCGGTGACGGGGGATGAATGCTGTACGAAATACGCCATATTGTGAAATTTGTAAAAATTGTTTCGATGATTGTTACATCGATGCATCGTTCGCGTTATACTCCACTAGAAAAAATACATTGTTGGGTTAACGAAGTGCCGTGCTAAATAGGACAGCCCGGTTTTCTGTAAAATTTACAAAAAGTAAGGTAGCTCCAAGTAAGAGCCTTGTAACTCTCACTGAACTTTGTGTAGACTTTACAGAAAACTCGACTTGTCCCCTATTTAGCACGGCACTTTGTTAACCCAACAATGTATTTTTTCTAGTGTGCAGTTTACGAGTGAGTAACGTCCAACAAACGCTAGAGGTTTCGTGGATTCCGTGTGCTAATCCTCATAATGCGAAACGCGTTGGTCTTCAATTCTTGTTTGGCTTCAGTTCCGTTTAGCTGCAATTGCTACTGTCGGCGAGTTTAGGAGATACCAACGAGCGGTGCAGTCGCGAAATACATCACGGCTCTGAAACTTTGCGCGTTTGTTGTCAAACATTCTCTCCCGCTACATTTCTTTACGTTCCGACACATCATTTCGACATGAACAAAAACGACCTCGCTATAAATCGCGGCAGTAGGCAACTCACGCGTCGTTCGTACTCTCCCACTGTCATTGACGAAATACAATATGGTGAATGAATCATACACGGATGAAACGATTTCCCGCTAAATTTTGTGTCTGGAAAAAATGATAATCCTATACACGGGTGTAAAAGATGTCGCGCGGAAATAGTCTAGGCCGACGGGGTATTGGTGCATTTTATTGTTCTTTATTTTCTTTTATTCTAAAAAAGCACGTGTATATAGGCGCACCGTTGATGTAACAATTGATACCGCGCGTCAATGTGTGCTTTACGTGTACGTATTGGAATGGGTGTATGTACACGTAATATCGCAACACACGAGCGCAGCTGTTCGCGTCGTTATTCAGTTTGCCTCACGTACTTGGTATGCCATCGGGAATAAATATTTACAGTTTGATCGAACGAAATAGTATTCAACAGTCTCACCGCTATGCTACACCGGCTCGGAAGACTTCGCAAAGAGGATTTTACAATTTCCTCAAGGACCGGATGCTTCTTCCTGGACGCAGAGTCAAAGTTGAATCGCGTGGGGGGAGGAAAATGCCCCGTTACTCGGAGGCGTCGCGGAAACAATTCGGAGTTGTCTACGACTCTGGTTTTAAAAAAATCTTAGAAATGCGAGGCGATGTATCTTATTCGTATATTTGCAGGTTTACTCGCGTGTACGTGACTGTAATCCTAAATGTGGATTAATTTATTGACGAGGACTGTAGAGTTGTAAAGTTGTAAAAGGCCGGACAACCGGAAGTCGCATACCAACGTACGTCAGCGTGACGAAATCTACGCGAGTAAGTAATAATTACGAGTACCGCACCCAGGGCCGGCATCGCAACCGTACGGCAACGATAGATGGACAGAATTTTATTATACCCGTGACAATGTTGAATAAGCCTGTGGTGCATTCGCAAACAGTATGCACCACAGGCGAGAATACAGTTTTTAGTTACTAAATACATATAACTACTTAATAACTAGAGAGAGAGAGAGAGAGAGAGGAGCAGGGAGCTTTGAGAGAAACCCTTGAAACCCTTGCATTCGCACGAGAGACAAGGGAAAAGACAGACGATAAACCTTGTTCGAGTGTAGCCGGACTGAGCCCATACCCCCAGCCTGCCAGTGCGCCTAAGCGGCATGACCCGTCTTACATTTTGCGGATTGACGCTCAGGTCAACACTGACACACTGGGGATTTGAACCCAAGCCTCCCGCTCGGCAGTCTCGAGTGCTAGCACTGCGCTACTACCGTCGATAGAACGAGACGGAAGCATGAAAAAGAAACCACACAAGCGTTTTCCCCGACCAGTATCCGCGTTATGCGGAAACAAACAAAACGTATATTCAGACATTATGGATCTCGTTCGATCGCAACGTTTGATAATAAACAAACAACACAAAACAAGTCATAACTTCACATTTCAGAGTGACGGTAGCGGCGGGTGGATATTGTTGAAGGAGGAAAAGCCGATAAAGCGAAGTAGTACACCCTGCGTCCGTGAGCGCTTGGACCAGGTGTAGGAGTAAAAAATGAAAAGGCAATTCCGTTTCTGACACCAGATATACTCAATATTCATCAATTGCGCAAAGCGCAATCAATCACTACCAAAAGCCGCATGTTAAAGATAGAGAAATATTGATCGCCCAATTAGCTACGGTATACACACAAAAAAAGAAACGAGCTGGTCCAGTCTTTGAACTTCTCGTTATTTATTTTGTTTCCAGCTACATTGAATTCTGTGAATCTGACCTCAGATTCTTGATCAGCGGTTTAGAAAACCTCCCGAGTAGCAATTTTCATAAGATTTCGAATGTTTTTAGTGCTTTCCTCGGCAAATTAGATCCGCATTTTTAATTCCGCAAATCTGACTTCTGCAGACGTTGAACTCAAAATAGTTGGAAATGATTCTCGGGATCTGAAAACGTTTAGATCTATGGTAAAAATTCCACTTTTCATTTTCGGGGTGATTACGATAACTTTCTCTCTTCCCTAAAAACAGGAAAAAACTGGAAGTAGAAAAAAAAAACCACTGCAGGCGTTGGCCCTAAGAAAGACTTGGTTTGCACAATTGCTGTTACTATTTGATCAAAGATTCTCCCTCGCACCTGCAGACTGCGGATGACCACGGCAGTATACCGCGTTCAACAAGTGTATGCAGTTTCGTCGATTCCCTAATTAAATTATCCACCCATCTACTATGCAACATTGTATATACCTAGGTAAGATTGACATGCCTGCGGGCGGGCAGAGTCGAAGAACGTTCTGAATCATTTTCACATTCCCATCTGGCAAGACGCGACATATTCTGTGAGGAGAACCATGTTTGCGAGCGAGTCGGAGAGCCTCCATCGTCGACCGATAGACTCGTCGTCGTTCCGGTACAGAGAATGGTTCGAGGCATAGTAGAACGGCGAGATTGAAGATAAGAGAAAGAGAAAGAATGTGAAGGAGAGAAAGAAAATAATCGCGACAGCACGTCATAAGAACGCCAGCGCGAGTCTATGTGGCCAAGGTACTCCTGAGAAGAGGGAAAAGAAAAGGTGCGGACAATCCCCGCTGCAACTCCAACGAATTATGATGATACCGTTGTTGCACATTTTTCGTTATACACACACCTACGTTCTCGAATGACAAACCGATCTCAAGTATCATCTCTCTTCTTCGACTCGGGTGACTTACAATTACTATCAAAGAGCATCATAACGAGTAACTGAATATTGAAGCTTATGCTAGATGTAGCTAGTCAGTGCTCTCTCTCTCTCTCTCTCTCTCTCTCTCTCTCTCTCTCTCTCTCTCTCTCTCTCTCTCTCTCGGAGGCGGTAGTACACAAGACATACATTTTCCTTGACCAATCGAACAGACTCCCGACCGTCTCCTGAGTGCAGGGCACACCATGTGTCCTTCGAGTCGCAGCCCCTGCTGTGTAACGCGCGAGGGAACGACGCGTCGCCGCCTCGTTGAAACGACCGCGTATGCTTCTTTTTTCCTAGCTTTATTTCCGCTCCCAGTATTTCCCACAGAGATTTTTATCGATTCGATATGAGAACAGCCAATTTTTGGGGTTGAATGGTCCTATGTGCCGGGCGTGAGCGGACCGCCGATCAGACCGAAGCGATAGATTCGGCTCCTTCTCTTTTCGTATTTTTGTCTTTGATACTTGGACAACATGTTGGAATCATTAGAAATGAAACTTTCTTCATTGTCAAATAAATCAACAATGCGGTCTGTCGATGTTGCGTTTGTCGACATCACGCCATTAGCATCCAAGTTGTTCGCGTAATAACTGCAGCTAACGATAAATCGACTAGCTCGAAAGTTTCATATTTCGAAGAAATTCATGATTGGCTTTAATGCGCGAGGAAGCACACCAACCCATCTCTTTAAGCGAAGGCCGTGTCTCGATTTACCTTGACGAGCGCATATTAGAATCGGAAAATGAATAATCGAGCCCTCGACGTACCTATGTTTAAGATTGTTGGGACATGACGAGATTTTCCCCCATCACGAGATTTGACCGTTTCTCTCGTAAGCACCCGCTAAAAGATGAGATTTTCGAAATTCGACACCCAAGGGTACGTGTGAAAATGGGTGAAATGTGATTTTCACGTTATTATCGATATCATCTCGGCCAGTCATTTTGACCCGTCGCGTATCTCTAACACTATTCGAAACATTTAGCGTAACATGAATGAATGGCAAAATTAGAACTTGGAAAAAGTGAGGAATTTCCTCATTTTCATCGCGACAAACCGGAAAAAAAATAAGCAAACTCTGCCGTATAACGAAACCATAAACGATATCAGAGAGGGGCGAGTCTAAACTGAAATGATGTTGCGTAAAGAGGATAACCCGTAAGAATGTAGAATATCTATCAAATTGTTATCGCCGGACGATCCGGAAATACCTTTTCAATTGTGTCATAGCCGGTCGTCGTGCCCGTACAGCAGCCGCAGCAAAATTACGGCGTATAGATTACGATTGAACGTCGCGTAATTGCTTCTGGCGCGTACGATTTCTAGCGTGAAATGACGTCGTGTGTATGTATTAAAAGTGTGATAACTGAAAATAACGATGCACCTGTGTAGGTAGCGTCAGAAGCTGAAACTTCTGTGAGGTTTGTATGCAAGTGTGATCAATGCTTACAGTATGTGCCTAGCGTATTAAATCTGCGGCCACGGAAGGCCGGTTTCACAATTTCAAACAATACGCTGTGTGTGTACACTGCATACGTACTCTACTATAAATGCTGTATCAGGTGGTGAGGAAAACATGAACGGGCGTTAAACAAAACGAACACCGGCACACCTTGCGATCGTGCGATTAATAATATGAATCTCACGCTCATAGAACGATCAACGAATACGTTGGATGGTGTGCACGTTGGTCCCCCCGTGCTCTCTTTTCTCATCGAGTTAAACTGGGACAATTAAGTCCCGGGAAAGAATCTAGGTGGTTAATCTGATTAAATGATGAAATAATCTCATAAGCACGGAGATCAAAGACGAGGCTATTGTGGTACTTGTACAGTGTTTTATACCTCAGGAAGAGAGAGCGAGAGAGAGCGAATTTTTCCCCGTAATCTTCAGAGTTGAGAATTTCGTCATCATCTCGAGATCATGTACTGGAAAACATGCGTACGAAAGAGTAGTATTATCGTAAACGAGTCGATACCGTTATCATTGTGTTTCAATTGTTTCGCCTTTACGGTATGCAGTGTGTGTTTCGACGATGGAGGTGCTGGACGTGCTGGATGAGAAAGATGACGAAGATAAGCATAGAGATGGGAATTGAGAAGCCGCGGCTGTAGTAGATGTAGTAGAGCGTAAAATTCACCGCTCGTTCGCCTATCGAGACGACTCTCGAGTACCCACGCCGTACTACGAACTACGGAGCAATTTAGGCCAGTGCCAGTGCCAGTCGGTTCCCGACTCGCTCGTGTACCGGACGCTTTTCTCATTGTCCGATATCGAGTGATACATAGAACGAATTCGATGCACGTTTCAAGGCAGGCTGGGAGCATCATTATTGTTGAGAGACTTGCAGACGATTAGAAAGTAGTTGCGTACAACTGAGGTAACAATAACTTACGAAGAAACGAATGGGAATGGAGAAAGAAGCGGTAGGTGGTAGTAGGTGGAATGTCGATTCGTTCAATGTTCATTCAGCGTTGGAACGGATACAGCCAGAACCGTGGCTATGGTAGATGTAGATTGTAGAGGAAAGATGTGTGACACTTACCATTTCTCGATACGTCCAACTCCACGAGGTTCTCGAAATTTTGAATATCCGGCGGCAAGCGATGTATCTCATTGTCACTCAATCCCAATCGCCGCAGTCTTTGGAGGCGAAAGAAGTTCTGCAACAAAATAACGACGATCGTGGGTGAATCATTATCAATTTTGACAATCGACGAGAAGGCGCGTACTTCCGCGGTCCGCGTTACAGTCGTCAACCTGTCGTTGACATTGTTTAGATTTCATACACGGGATGGACTGGTGTGTGTCATTTTTTTTCCGATCTCTCATTCGCTAAGATTATCGGGAGGGAAATCGAATTTCCGGCAATAAAATCAAGTCCCGTCTTCGTACCTTCGGCAAGTCTCGAATGTGGTTCGCGTCCAGGAGCAATTCTTCCAAACTACGGGAATAACGTAGAATATCCTCCGGAACACTCGGTAACGAGCAGTGACGCTTGTCAACGTATTCCACCTGCCTGTTACACCCTTTGAATATTGGTATACAACGAAACATGTTTCCTTATCACACAAAGACAGCACCGAACATAATTAACGAATCACTCAGTCACTACCCTATTTGTACATATTTTTTAATGAAACAAATGATATAAAACGACCCGCACAACACACTTTCACGCCCTTCTCGGCTTCAAACACGGCCTCACGGCTTGTGCCTTGAAGTCTGACGTCATCACGTCTCATCGAAACGACACGGCTAAACGCGGCGCACGAAGGATAACTCCTCCTCCGTTCCGAGGGCGATACCGCGACGGTGCCGCCATCCCTCGGCATTTCTGTAAACTATCTCCCAACTCGGCACAACTCGGGTAAAGAAACCGAGTTCGGTCTCGAATCTCGATTCTGTCTTCGGTTAGTCTGCTACTCTGCTATGCTACGCCCTGCCGCCCTGCCGCCCTGCCGCCCTGCCGCCCTGCCTGACCCTGGTATGACTATTCTCCATAGGTACGACGGAATGACAGGTGGGTGCGGATGCACGTTGCCCCCCTTTGGCACTGTCATTTCGAATTTTAGGTTAAGGTCACATGGTAATGTGGATTGTGGACCTTGGACCGACAACCGGTGGTTTAAAGAATTAAGAGGTCGACAGACATTCATGTTCCCATTTTAGAAATAGATGAAAGCTGTAGTACTTTTCCCCTTCCGCCTCTTGCAGACACGCCGTCTTTCGCAGAGACCATGAATCTTGACAGCATCTCGGAAGTTTTGGCAACCTATCACGGAAGGGACAAGGTTTTAAGGCTACTGACGTACTTGGGAAAGTTAGGAACTGGGATCACCACGCCGCGAGGCATCGCTTTGAAATCGCAAATTTTTGCCGGCCAGATCAGCGGTTGTCGAGTCATTCTACGACTCCTCGATGATATTCCTTTAATTAATTACGTCATCGGCTACGGCTGGGGTAAAGAGGTTCGTCGATGCTCTATTCAATTTACCTTCCGCTCTGGATTCATTGACTTTTTTCAAACGAATTTCGCCCCTTTCTTCCACCTCTAGGAACCCGACTGGCTCATCAGATCAGCCAATCTACTACAAAACTTAGTGGATATCATTTATTATCCCATTGAACATGTCTGCTGGGCTGGAGAGAAGAAACTTTTGTCGATGAACGTAGCTTCGTTGGACAACGCTACCACTTGGTGCTGGCTTATCTCTCTTTACCTTTCCCTAGTGAAGTAAGAATCGTATGACACGAAATTATTACCGCCGCAAGAATGAGCATAATATTCAATTTCTCTTTTCACAAATGTCCCAGACGCTATACCCAATGGAAACAGTCGTCAACTTTTCTCTGCTTCCAGATCTGTACGAAAGATCAATCAATTACAAAAGCATGAGGCTTGTTTGAAAAAAACGCAGCGTGACGTTGGGTAAGTCGATTACTGGATGAAAAACTATCGCCAAGGTTCGATATTTCTCCAATGAATTTTAAGTGAAATATTCTACGATTAATTATCGTACCGATCTATGCCTCAGGGTAGCACTGCGTCTACTAAATGCGCAACAGCGGGACGAGAGGTGGACTACCCTGAGATTAGTGTTGGACCTGAGCTACGCGGTGAGTTATTTACCTCCAGGTATTCTATGGGGAGGAAAAATGAAGACCTGGCAAGTAGGAGCTCTTGGGACCATCTCGTCTTTGATAGTCCTTCGTCAAATGTTTAGTAAACGTGCGGCGTCAGAAAATTAATCCAACTCCGAAGGCGTCGAATTAGGTACATTACGACTACTAACAATGATGTTGGTTCATAATGAAACTGTAAAAATACATATAGTAATTAAGAACACTTTTTATTGTTTTCAACTAATTAGAGTCGCGTTACAGATTAGGCTTCAACGGGACTAGAACTATCCAATGGGGGAAGGGAGGGTAAAAGCTAAAGCGGAGAACTTGAGTCGTCAGGTTGATAGTATGACTATGTTATATTTTGTATATATTATCGGTGTTGATATATTTATATAAATTAAGTACCTACTTTTAGATGTTAATATTATTATTATTATTATCATTATATCATTATATTGTTAATAAAAATGAAACAATCATACAGGCACTTTTTATTGTTCTCACAAAATTAAAGAGGAACGAAAATAATATCTTCTTTATTTTTTGCTACCAGTATACTTGGAATAACTTGTAAGTTTTCTGGATTTTTTTTTTCTCACCAATTATATACGTTACACGTTTAACGGTTAAACAGTATTGAACGATCATATTGCGTGTGTCTCCAGTATTTATTATTATTATTTTTTTTTTTTGTTAAAATCAATTCGTGTCTTACACATTCGGATAAAAACCTACGCGGATTACGTTAAAAGGCACGGCACATTAAAAGTGGGTAAATAAGAAATTTTTTTTCGATAAAAAAGAGATTTTTTTCTTAAATATCACTCGCTTCAATTATGATTCTAATAACTAACCGTTCTCTCTATTGCCACGTGCACGTTTACCTAGTCATTGATTTCAAAGGAACAAGACAGGGTCTATTATTTTTTTCCTCCCGATCATTTGCACATAAAAACATTTCTCTGTACACACGACTAACATTACTTTGCATTGAAAAATCTTTACCAACGAAATCTAAATAGCTCTTCCTGCAATTTTCAAAAGTGCTTTTCTTACCAAGCTTCACTTCAATAAGTTATTATCATAGGTATATCTTATTATTTATTTCTTAATTTACTTTGGTATATTCATTTTAATCGTATCGTTATCGTAATATTAGTAGTTTGCAGTAGCATACATTATTTATTATCTCGTAATACTGATACACATCTTTTGCACCAAAAGTAATATCTAGGATTGGTCGTTCACCAGTTTGTTGTTTCAATTTTACCGTACAGATTCCGAAAGAAAGGCAATTTACTACGGAAGAGTTCATTACGCGTTTAGACTCTCAAGTGAAGCCAATGTGTCGCGGCGTAAGGCTTCTGCGTTTATTATATTTTATCAGAATAAAGCTTTGAGTAAAAATATTGCTTGAATCGTTGAGTAGATTCGTTTGACGTTCTTGTAATCTCAACTTACGTGTAAGTTACGTGTACCGTAAAGCCTGTCACAGTTTGTCGGAATTAGTGAATAAAATAAAACAGAAATTAAAATGGGGAAAAAAATTGAGGAAGAAAATGAACGAAACTTTAGTCGTTCAAACACGGGGGTTAGTAATAAAATTGGAAATCATTGGAAATGGGAAACGAAAAACAAAAACAAAAACAAAAAAAAAAAAAAAATTAAAAACCATCACCATTATAAAAGGGGATGAAAAAATGGAACATGAACAAGTATGGAAAGTAAGAGCGACTGAATATCTGCAAAATATGAATTTAATATATTCAACATAATCGTATCAAAACATTGGAAACATGAATTGAGGAAATGTTTTTGCAAGAAAAAAAAAATGGCAAGATCATCGCATGAAGGTAACAAAAAGTAAAAACGGAATCAATTCACTACAATCCGTTCCAGAATCGTAGACCATATGTACTTTTCCATTTCGTCAACAGTTAAACAGTCCTATGAGCGCTGGCAAGCAGCTTTGGCTCCGAATAACAATAGTATATAAGTTAAGGCTACAGTGGGCGTACCTTTGATTCGCCTCTACACTGTATAATTTTATGTGAAAACTATAACAATCAATAATTTTTATAGTAATTATCGCAAATAGAAAAAAACATGTTGCGGGCCTCGGTGGTAAAGAGAAATAGCATAGCGCTTTATACTATTTTAGATACGCACGTGGCCGCTACTATCTCAACAACTAACGCTGCACTTCTGGGATCACTTTTAGTTGAACCCGGCAGCAGCATCAACAATGGCACTTGTCTAACAATTAGTCTCGTTTAAAAAAAAAAAGAAAAAAAAAAGAATCAATTAATCGTAACATCATTGTGTAATAGTGTTTCCTTCTTCTTTTTGTTTAGTGATTTTGTAAAAATTCGAGAAATTATCAATTGTTCTATCAAGTTGGTTAATCGTGACGATAATCATTAGTAGTATGTTAAACCACGACCATCATTATACCTCGTAAAAAATATTGTCACTAAAAGCTTTCTGGACCCGCATACGGAAAAAAAAATATTTATCGGCTGATAATAACATAATTATTTTCAGATAATGTAACAAATCTAATATCGTACCATCGATACTCTTGGTTAAAATGGTAACAAGAGAACCAGTCTCTAAATAAACATACTAAATAAAAATCTTTCGTTTTAACGAACAAACGCGCGAGTATGACGAACCTCGCGCATCATCTATAGGAACTTGAACGTTACTCGTTACAAATATTAATCGTTTGTACGTATCTACATAATGAAACAACATCAACAAAACTAATCGTTATGCCAACCAGCTCGTGTCTGCCTTTTCTATCGGTCAGACTAGCTGCCCGCAGCCCTACAGTAAAACTGAATATGCACCATTTCGAAAAATAATCGGCACAATCATGTCCGTTTAAATAACTGTGGTCCAAAGAGGGGGGGTGGGGAGAGGGTGAAAAAAAAAGTAAAAAAAATCAATAAAACTGAACTCAGGAGGCGATTTTTGCTGGGCAGCTATTAATTAAATGGTTGGGCTGCTCGGCGTGCGAGATCCTGGATTCATTCCAGCGCCCGGGGTCAGCCCTACGACTTGGTTGGTCTTCGAGCTGCGCATACGCGGCTTGTGGTGTCTCATCGATTCCATTGCGTGCTGCCACTGCCAGCAGCTGCGGCAAAAGTATCTGAAACAGACCTGGAAAAACGGAAAAAGACTGGTGAGTCGAGAGGTCTGACGAATCGGAATACCTTCTGGCTCAAGCGAATATCTCAACGGCATGGCGACGCGTGCTTACCAATTCGCGACAGAAGTACGGCCCTTGTTGAACAGAACATCCCGAACACAAAGAATCCTCCAGATAGGGGTCGACCTGAACCTGCGAACGAAAGACCAGTCACGTTTGAGTACATACAATCGGGCTGTCGAGTCGAAACATCGAATCTCGTTTAAATCTCGTACCTTTTTGGTAAACTTGGCAGTTTTTATCTCGATGAAGGCCGCAGTTATAGCTTTGAAATAAGAGCGCGTGCTGCTGAAAGTGACTCTGGCAGAACCGATCGGATATTTGTATTTGTCGGTGTCGATACCCGCATAGATCACTTCATCAAATAGATCATTCATGATCCTAGCAAGCCCCTCGGCAGTCAACATTCCATGAAGTGCTCCGACGAATACAGTTTTTTGCGGATCTAATTTCTGCGAGGAAGACTTTACGTAGTTGCTGTCGTTCAATACCCACGGGATGACTTGAACCTGGATAAGTTACAGGTGAGAAAACAATCGTCATCATATTTTTTAAAGGACATAACGTTCAAGATAGCATCTGGAACGCAAATTGGGATGTCTTCTATACGGTGTCATCGATCAACTCACTTCCTTTCCCTTTGTACGTTTTGACGAGATCTTGTAGTACCAACTGCCTCCGTTCGCAAAGTCGTGAGTACAGGAAGCCAGCAGAGCTTTTACTTGTTTTTCGGACTCAAAGATAACGTACACGTATCCCTTGGGTTGAGTGGCAGACGGCTCTTTACCTGGCCATTCCACACGGATTTGACCGAACTGTTTGAAGGTGGAGATCAACAGGGACTCGGTGATATCCCAGGGAACTCCGCCCAGGAATACTTTTGAAGAATAACCCAGCGGCTTCTGAGTGCGTTGAGGTAAAACGCCGCTCCAAGTACATGTGGCGTCGTAAAGTGCTAAGAAGATGAAAAAAAAAAGTACATACGTAAATATTTCAATGTCATCAAATTTCCAAACTCTCAACACCGATATGCAATCTTTCATGGTTCAGTGGAAAAATATTGATAATAAAATTTTTTTTCAATACTCACAAGCCGCATTACGATGGAATCTCGCAGCTCGATCGAGCGAAGTTTGCTGTTCTGGGCCATGAAGAGTCGAAGAGTTGCCAGACATAACGTGCGAGTTCCCAGCTGGGCAGCAATTTTTCTCGGAGCCCAATAGCGAGCTGAGATAATTTCTGGTCTGGTTTTGTACGTATTGATGATTACGCATATGATTATGAGAATGGTGATGGTGCATAGCGGACTGCTGTTGTTGATGGGGCGAGGTCATATACTTTTTCGCAGCCATACGCTGAAACGCGGCGGCTCTACCACCGGAGCACAGATCTGCCTCAGAAGACATCAGAGAGCTCAAAGATTGCGGGTAGCAGAGATGTTGCCCAGAGTTCATCGACAAAGAATTCTGAAAAACACAATCGACACTTTCCAATAAACCATTGCGTTGTTTAATAAATTTACAGGTTGAACAATTATTACCATTATATCGGAGAGCGATCCATCCATACTGCTGACACCGCTGGTTTCCGAATCTGCCGGAGAATTGGAACGAGATCCGCTACAACCCATCATGGGGGTGTATTCCAAAGTTGGGCTTCCGCAGTCACTGTGAAATGAAAAACAGTTTTCCTAGTCACATTCACAAGTGAATACCGGTAAAATATCGCGTTAGTTCAAATTCCAAACGTCGAAAAGGGAGTATAAAAATGATTGCATAACAGTGCCAACCTGTAAGACGGTGAGCCACGTATCGGTCTTCCATAATACTGGGAATGAATGGGAGACGAGGGAGAACCCATTTGTTGCATCTGCATACGATTGCTGGGCGACGGAGTGGTATGCGTACTGCCACTGTTGCTTGCAGCGGTCGCGTAAGTGTACGGATTGGAATAAACGCTGCCAGGTGTGCTGGGGCTGCCTGGAGTAGTTACCGAACTCGGAGAGCCTGGCATGTCCAAAGAAGATGTCGTTGGGCAGTATCCTTGCGCATCGTCGTACTATGGTGAATTGTAAACAAACGATTGATATAGCGGAATAGAAACTAAAACGAATAGAAAAAAAAAAAACAAGTAGAATTTCCAGACAAACACCAGATCACATTGAATCGCAAAGTGAATTCAATCGAGTGGGCTAGACCATGTGATTGATCTAGTGATATCAATTTTGATTAAAATACATCGAAACTTTTTACAGTTCACGCCTGTTTCAAATATTACGAAATACCACAAAGATGAACTGTGATAAACATATTCACGGGAAGCAATAGGAAGACCAGCTTCCTCGTTTGCCTCTGATTAATCTCCTTGGCACAGGCTTGCAAATTCTTGGCTTAGGAGGGATCGAGGGCGTACAATAACGCGCGTCGCGGTGCGTAACTTATTTTTCGCATAGTATGCTGCTTTCGGCCCAACGCTAGCATTCTCACCCATCTACATTACCTACATAGCAAAACTTGAACGACGGAAACTTTTCAGCAATTTAGTATTCGATGTTGCACTTTTTTTTCTTGCAAATTTTGTGCGTTACCAATCAACCCGTAATCAACCCTCCTCGCCAAAGCTGTCAACGCGATAGTGTAAGAAATATAAGCGTCAGTTGTTATGATATAATTCAAATGAAATTCAACCGCATGACAACAATAATAATTACTGCAAGCACATCTGTATAATATTGTGTATATTGTAGATATTCCGCACGATTGCATATTTCGAGGGACAAACGTATCATATACACGGCAAGTATACGGGAACGGGAATAATGTTAAAATGCACATGCGTTTCAACCGGTATAATAAATCCGTACAAGTTTCACTACTCGCGTTATCTACGGTGAAAAGTGGGCGTCTGAACGCGGTCCGTTCGTATACATACTGCAATCTCGATTGAATAATGATCTATACGTAGCCCTGCAACTTAATATACGCACGCATGTTCTACACACGCCTTCGATTGTAGTGCGGAAAATAGGAAAACCGAACAAATTCCTGCGATCCATCGACCTATAAGTAACAAATCCACTATTCTCGATAAGAAAAAGAACGAAAATGAATTTAGCGACAAATTCGAGCTGCCGACTATGATCGTTTTATGATTTGATAGAAAGGAAAATAGGCTGAGAGAAGATGGGGGGTTGAGGGAGGAGGTTGAGTAAGACGAGAAAAAGTATCCTAGGATGCACCATGCAGCGCCCCTGGACTATCTCCAATGGGGATTATCATTGTTCTGGTTATTGCATTGGCAGCCGTAAACCGTATTCTTCTCTGCAACTACAATACTGCCTATGTCACATTTGACATTTTTATTGCAACCTAATGTGGTGCACCGGCACACGCGATGCCAAGAACAACAACATAGATATATTTATAATACGATACCAACACCGAGTACATAGGTATTTAAAAGGATTTCTTCAACCGAATAAAATTTATCCCTCACAGCTGCAATGTATGCAGTACATTCGACAAAATTCCAGCGATCTAATATCCAAGCCTGACCAAATAAATTTTCCCGTTATTCCGGTCCTCGAATTACCTCCGGTATTTCAGAATATAATAACACACATGTGACGTAGACTCTATGTCGACCATGCACATGAAATAGAAATAGGCGAATTTATTGTTATTAAGATAACAAAATGGTGAGATAAATTGACGCTATAAAATTTCTACACAGTCAATCGCACGGTTCTACCGCCGCCAGAATTGTTACGATTTTGTTTCGGTTGTCATAGATCTATATCCAAACAGCTGATAACTCGTCAATTTTTTGGGACCGCTGTTTAGGACGATGCCAAGAGAAATTTCTCTACATTTTTTTACACGATAAAATCAAAGTTACGACTGCCACATGCTATATCGCGCAATAGCGATAATCGAGTGTACGTGATATACACGTTCGTAGCTAGATTATTATTATTTTTTTCTCATGAGATTCTCCATTTACGCGGACTTATAACCGCAGTTGCGGCTGGATATAACGATAATTGATTTTTCCCACATAATATTCCTCCAATATTATGTAACAACATTAATCATCGATAATAATATAAAATAGCAACAACAATGTTTTGCACGAACCTGGTAAAGGTGATGTGCCAGTTGGTTATGGAGGGATGGCGTATTGTGATACTGCTGATGGTTGCGATATCCTCCCGGTGATCCGATTGCCGTTTGGCCTCCTCCTCCTCCTGCTCCGGTGCCGCCGCCGGTGCCGGTGCCGTTTCCACCCATCAGCGAACCTCGGGGTAATCCAAGTCCGAATAAATCAGAGATCGACATGTCGCCTGTGGTGGAATACCGAAATTTGGTATATCAATTTCTGCGATATATCGCGGTTTTGTTTATTTATTTGCTTATTTCTCTCTGAACTTCTGCGATCGATTGCAACGGATGAACGAGACAACGTGATAACGACCGCGTGCCGCGGGATCAGAGAAACGAGTAACGTACACAATCGGAGGAGAATTGTTATATTGTGCACATAAAAAAATTGACGCTCGATCTCGCCTCGTATTTGACGAAACGTGTACTTCACGCCGTGTACTCGACCTACATGCCGAAGACACACGAGGTGGAGTCGTCCGCATGCTCAAATTATGCCATTTCTCGATTATTCAACAAGCCACAACAATTATATTCAAGGTGTGAACGTATAGTCACAATTATAATCAATCTCCCCATACTTCGCGGTCGTTAAAGAAGTGCGGGAATGAAAATCGTTATTGCCAGCTGGCTACACGCGAAGAAGATTTAATCTGCAGTACAGAGTTTGGTACTGGTTTACGAATTGTAGAGTATGAGAAGCGTTAGCGAGAAAATTATTGCAAAATTATGCCCCATCCAGTTTGAATATAGACAATTTTCCTTTCTTATAAATATGTATACATATATGTATAATTGGCAATCAGGTGCGCAGGAAAATCGTCAAGTTTTTCGATCTGTCGTTCGAATGATTCGTGATCTTTGTTCGGCAGCCCCGCGGGTGTGCTTGATACCGTGTATAAGTATGAAGTGCATGAAATCCAGCGACGTCATCGAAGATCGAACCACCGCAGGAGCGGCGAGTGGAAAAACTCGAGAGCGAGAAGAAGAGGCGGATCGTGAAAGAGCTCGAAGTAAAAACTCTCCATTGCGTATCGATCCGTTCAGTTTTGGCATCGCGGACGTGACGAGGCAGATAATTTCTCCGATCTATTCGCATTAGGTAGAAACACGCGCCTGAATCGTGATAAAAATATACGCATTTTCCTCTCACATACCCTCCTCGCTTGTATACTTCGGCAGCCGCGAACGGAAGATGATAAAAAAAAAAACAACTAAAGTTACAAACGCGCAAGTTCGGATCCGAACTTTACACTGACGGACAAGAAACAAAAACAACATATTTTACTCAAGAAATCGGTTACTTGAATAATGTTATCGAGTCAGAAAAATGATCTTTTTCGGGCACTTACCATCGGTGATGGATCCCCTCGGAGTCTGGAGGCAGGATCCGTCGCGACCGTAACCGGAAGCGTACGGACCGGAAGATGCCGAAGGAAGGTCTAGCAGGAGGCTGCTTATCGACTGCAGCTGATGAAGGTGTTCGCGTTCGCGGTCTCGTTCACGCTCGCATTCGCGGAACTCCTCCGCGCGTTTTTGTCGTAGCTGTTGCTGCTGCTGTTGCTGCTGCTGATGCTGCTGATGCTGCTGATGCTGCTGTTGATGATGACTCTGACTTTGAGCGTCACTTTCGGAGCTACTCCCACATTCCGCGTCGTACGATCGTCCCAGCTGAAATTTGTTACAGTTCATTCATCTTTTATACGTTCGCAATTCTCGTCATTTGACAAAGGGCAATTAACGGTTTAATATTCGAATCTCTGCAATCAGCTTCGCATAACGTTGGGAACATACTCTAGGATTGATTATCGGTATCATCGAACATTCGAGCATGACTATTCTAATTCTATAGTAATTGCAATTTCAACAATAGGAAGAACGAAAACATGATCGAAGCGCAAACAGTTCTCGGAATTGTTGTGTACTTGTAATACGTATCCCCGAAAGCCATTGGGAAACACAAAAACAGATCTCTTGGGGCCGTGTATGTATACACGATTTACACTGTGATAGCTGTATACCTATCAGGTACTGAGAGATTCGACCCTATACGCTCGATTTTATAGTTAAAGTTGTTATTCGAAGCGAAATATGGTTTCTTAGAATTTGGCGGACGTATCTACAAATTCAAATTCGAAATTACGTTAGTGCAAAAAAAAAAAACCCGATAATATGTTATTCAATCATATAATCATTGCAGATGTAAAATGCCGCGTTGAATTCACAACTATTCGTAACTACGGCCCGTTGGATCTTTTTTTCTTCTCTTTTTCAGCAGGAAAGTGATAAATATACAACCGACCGGCGATTGTTGATATCTAATCGGAGAAGGATGCCTTCCACGGATGGACAGTCGGCCAGTGGAGACCGGCTCGAGGGCCGGAGTATATTGTGAACCAGTGATCAATTAATATCGATAAATACTACATAAGCAGCATTAACGTATATATTTGGGTTCGATCATCGTCGTTCCACGAACCCTGAACAATGGGGACGATAAGCTACCAGTAAAATTCACGTACACAATGGATAACCGTTGATAGTAATATTAGTACAAAATATTTACAAACATCACCGTCACCCCATGCATGTGGGGCAACGTCTGCGTATTGTCAGTTTGCGAGAAATCCGAGACAATGGCATAGCACTGGCAAGAAAAAATTCAAACGTTATCCGTTCCTAACCAACCGGCGCAGCGAGTCACCATCACCATTGCCGTACTAATGTACAAGTGCACACGTGTACGCTTGAGGAAGAATGAATATACATGTACATGGGGAGAAAAAAAATTGAGTCACACTATGTATGTACTAGAAACGACAGTGAGCGTAATTCATACAAATCGGGGCTCGAAAAAAAAACCGAGTAGGTGAGGAGGAAAAGGGAATACATCGAGCGTTTCACTGCGCATGCAACGACGTTACAACGTGTGGAATTCAATATGCGGCATCGGGAGTGGTGCAACGTGTTTTGCACGTGGATGGATCACAGTGATCGCGGGGGACAACCTTCAAAGATACACACAGGACGACGGGCTTGTTTTTCACGATGCGATGAGAATATCCGTCTCGGTACGACACAACAATCTTCGTTCATGTATAGTAATGTGATGAGGAAAATTAGGAAAAAAAAAAAAAAGAACAAATCATACAATTTCAACGCACGTGCTGATATAAAGATTCGATGAATTTGGGTGGCGAATATGTTGTAATCAATTCATTTGTCTTACCTGTTGCAGTAGGGTAGGCATGGTGCGTTGTTGCGCCAGATTCTCCTTCCTTTTTGGTGATTCTCTCTTGGGTGCACTCGGAGTGAATACGAATAAGTTTTGTAAATGTGCCGGCCGAAGGTGTATCGGACCGCGGCGAAAAATTAATTACGAAAAAAACAAAGAAATTATTCCACGCTGGCTCCAGTCCGGGCGAAATATTCAACAACAATAGGACGAAATAATGAATTTTAATAAGTTAAATCAAATGTGTCACGTTGAATTCGAGTTAAACGGACGATAATTATCACGCCGGTGTGTGTACGGGATTTATCAACCACGGCGGAGGTTATCAATGAATAATATACACTGTTTATCAATTTTTTATAACAACTGTCGTTTGTCGAGCGAGTTATGTTTGCTGTTAATTAATTATTGTTCAACTACGATTTTTTCCGGCTTAATAACGACCCAGCGACGACGGAGACGTAACGCCCATTCTTCTCCACGTTGCTCCGCTCGGCAAACTGAACCTAATAATTTTCGTCCACCACGCACGATCGTCTTCGGCGCACTCGCTACGCGGACGTACGCGGCGCGGGCGGACCGGTGAACACCCCGACGCGGCGCCGCCCCTCGGAAGCTCGAGTGCTCGGAACCCCCAACTTACGACGCCCCCTGTTCAACCGTCGGTCGTTCATCGTTGCCTCACGCGTCGAACGTGCGAAATGCGAATCTTGGAACCACGAGGCTTCGAACTCGGCAAATATGAGAATCAATTTCGTTTCGATTCGAATCTTTGTTTCAAGTTTGTCCGACCTACGGTTTTGTTATTTTGCTCACCATTCCATCATCAATCTTTCGTCTAAAAATCAAACTCAAAAACTCTCGTGTCGATATAATACGAGAAACCATTGAAGCTTGAAAGGGATTGAGGGGTAAAGTTTCGTACGAGTAGCATTTCCAAAAGCAGCAATTTCATTATTATCATCAATAATTTTTTTTTCGTAATTAAGCACAATGTACAGCGTAGAGTAGGACACGTTATTACACATACGTATATTTCTTCAGACTTGCTTTCGGTGCAAATGTTATTATCGTTGCATCACGATTCTCGTTACCAAAAATAGGATTATCGAGGGAGGTTTCGTCTCGGTAATTTCTCGCGATTAACAGAGATTTGCACAAATTTCCCCACTCGGTAGGCATTATCAATGTAATTGGGTATTTGTTTACTAATTCATTTATTTATACTCTATATGAGCCGTGGACGAATCTAGCATTTCTACTTCAGAACTCATGTCACTTGTCGAATAATTAACAACAATTCTGTCTCTGGCTCTGTCCACCTTCGCCAGAGCTTCGTCGTCGGACTTGGTGGCGTCTTCCCCCCATCCTGAAAATAGGTTCACCCTCAGGGTCTCCATGTCCGGATCCTGTGGAAGGCCGATGGAATTTTTCGAGGGTTCTCCGCCTCCCGGTGCGACGCTTGCATCTGGAAATTTGTACTTCGGAACTTCCTGAGGAGCGTCTGTACAGAAAAAATCGGATCATCCGTTACTTTGCTCGGTAGACTTTTAGACCGACGGTCGTATAATCCGAGCTCTATTCATAATTCGGGAGCCTCTTACCCGGATAAGGTGGCACCTCGTCTATCAGCTGTTCCATCACGTAACCGAGCATTGTTGTGGTGAAGGTGTCATCCCTGCGAAGACCCAGAGCTCTGTGGAACGCATCTACCGCTTCCTGAGTGGTGCCCCGCAAGGCGTGGACAAATCCTATCGCCGAGTACGTCGAAGGGTTCAGTGGATTCAGCACCAGAGCCTGAGATCCAGTTTACAAGAGTCAATACGACGAAATTGTGGGATAAGTTGTCTGCCTGGGCAACGGAGGAGTTTGCGACTCACCTGCTGATGATAGTCCAATGCTTCGTCGTACTTTTTCATTTTTCTGCACGTATGTCCTAGATTGTTGAGCAGTGCCTCCCACTTATTGGGAAGAATCACGGACCGCAAATCGCCTTGTATCTTTTTCATAGCTTCTTTAAACTGTTGTTCGGCACCTTTGAAACTGTAATTGTTGAAATTTTAGTGTAGAGGAACAAAAATGTCGGGCGAAACGTCGAGAAATAAAATATGTCTTCTCACTCTAAATTTTGAAAAGAAATGACGGCCATTTCGTGTATGACAAACGGATCGTCCGGGGCTATTCCTTGAGCTTGTTGAAAGAATTTATCCGCCAGTCTGACGTTATTTGTCAGGCCACATTCCAATCCGATATACAACAGGGGGAGATGGCAGCCTTTCATTAATTGGGAGGCTTTGAAGTACGCCGCCATTGCCTGGTCGTGTTCATTTTCGACAGCGAACGAGTGACCGTAGGCCAACCACGCCGGTCCGAACAGACGATCCAAAGCTGTAGCTTTGGCCAAATACCTCCGTGCCGGATCACTTTTACCTACAAATAGCAAGAACGCGCGATAATGAATAACAAATAACGTGAAATGTGATTTCGGAAGACACTCGAGTCAAAAGATCGCAAAGTCGGCGTAAGCAAGGAAAGGAAAATGTTTATTATCCTGTATTCGGATATTAAAAAATCGTAACTTACCAATCACATAGTAATAACAGCCGACCGCAAACCATGCGAGCGCCATGTCCGGATACAAGTCGACGAGCTTATGGGCCAAGTAGAAGAGTGCTGAAATATGTTCGGTGGTATTAACGTCTAGAATTAGTTGAGTAATATCGGAGCGACGATTTGTTACCGTTTGCTTTCTTCAATTCGACCAAGCAAGCCACGTGCACGGGGAGGCATGTGCCGTGGTAAGGATCTTTCTTCAGGATTCTGAAATTTTATCAAACGGTGTCGTCGAACAATTAAAAGATGTCGCAGATGATCTTGACTAAATTCATGGAAATGAGACTCGAGGAGGGATGCGAACCTTTCAGTAAGACTAAAACATTGTTGATAATCACAGTTGTAATACAGTCTTTCCGCTCTAGAAACTTCCATATCCAAGTTATCCATCAATCGATCGGTCACCAAGACACCCGGAACACCGCAACGAATCTGCGGCTCTTTTTCAACCGGCGATTGATACTTCTTCAACTTACTTTCGTACAATAATCGTAATAATTTTGCCTCGCCACTCGAGCACTGCTCCGCTATCGGTAGAGACTCCAGAAGCTCTTTTTCTGTAAGGTACATGTGATTTGTAAGAAGATACGACAAAAACTCGTCCATATCTGTTATTCCGTTGTCAAATCTAATCTTCCAATTTACCCTCTGCGGCTGACAGCATCTGGTTTTGAACCAGGGCTTCAAAAGCCTGATAGGAATAAACATCGCATTGCAGGGCCTGTCTGTAACAATCCGAGGCATCGGCTCTATTGTCCGTTGCCTCGTGGATCCTCCCCTTGCAATAAAGTATCGAGCTTTGTACCTGGAAATTCATAATCGCATGTTCAATTTTGTGGAACAAAAAGTATGACTATAGTAGTACATATTATTCCGTCTTTCTAGCCAACAAAGAAACGAGGAAACCCACGTTTCTTGGCGCCACCTCCAGGATATCCGCTTGTCCGTTGAAACTGGCGCCCGAGTGTGAGATATTAATGCACTTCTCCATTTCTCGGATAACTTGCAGAGCTTCCGTGAATTCTTTCGCCTCCAATAAGCACCGTACAGCCAGGTAATGACACATTATGTCCGTCTGCAAGCATATCAACGATCAATGGACGGCGGAATCGACGGCGATAGATTTTGATCAAAGTTTGATACCGAGAGTAACTCGATTTTCAACACGGAGAGAATTTTAGTTTACGAATATAGAGTGTATGTAACATATATGGTAATATAGAATGGTATTCCCTGCCGGTTGAATCGACAAACCTTTTCCAATCCGCGACTTCTGATCAGATGTGCTGCCCGGTGATACTGCTTCATTAGGAACATACATTGAGCGAGGGTGCATACATCTTTGGGATTTTCGTTTCCTAACGAGACAACTTTATCGGCCCAGAATAAAGCTGCGCTGTATAAATGCTGCGGGTTAGAAATCGGGGGGGATATTACGGCATTAAAATGGAAAATGATCAGACGCTTTCAGAGTTCGTTAGGGTTGGGGTTGAACGTAATTTTTCGAGGCTTACCAAGTCTAAGTACGATTTGACTAATCTTCTGTAGTTTTCCAAGTCTATATTTTTGTCGTTAAAGGTCGGCATCTTTTCGCAATCCGAATCAATTTCCTGCTGGGCCATTTCATGGGTTTTTCATTTATCGAGTAAAACTTATTTCAGAACAGGTTTAGGGTTAGGTTTGTGTTGCGGGATGCGAGCGTGTCGCTGGACTCGCTGTCAAAAATTTCGGTGTCAATCATCGAGTGTGCACGTTGAACCGAGATGCGAAACGTCGCGAGAAGTTGTCTGCGATAAAAGTTAGACAGTCGTCGGGAAGAATGGGTCCTCCGTCGTCGCGGGGAATTAAACCTTGTTTATAAATAAATACGTTTAACATGCTTTCAGTTGAATCGAATACATTAAATTCTCCACGCCATGTTCAATGTCCTTCTGTATCGCGTAATCGGGCGATCCACTTTCGGCAGAGTCGCAACTCGCGGGATTCCCGTGCCTTGCGAAACCGAAGCAGCGGCAAGAACTAAGAAGTAACGAGAACGAAGATAGAAACAGAGGATAATAGCAAAATTGCGAAAACAAAAGGGAGCCCTGAACCGAACCGGGAGAAAAAGTGGGAGCAAGAGTAAAGAGAGAGTGAGAGATAGGGCGCGAGAACGAGAAGGCGCGAGTGCGAGAGTGCGAGAGTGCGAGAGTGCGAGAGAGGGGACAGGATTTATCAGTGGGACAGAGACACCGCGAAAGATGCGCACTTTGCGTGGTGTAGGGAGAAAATAAGAGCGTGTCTTCTACTTCATAATAAAGCGAGCGAAGATTTGTTGTTTTTGCTGGTGAACTCGTCGCGAGGTGTCGGACTTGCGTTACCCACCCCGTTGCGGCGCGGTGTAATTCAGAATTTTCGTTGAGAGTTAAAACGTGGACGAGGCTATGGAGTTCGGCATTCGGTGAATGGAAGATCGCTCGGACGGTAGATGATGTCGAACATGCGGCAAAGGAGATTTCAACGAAGGAGGAGCTTCTTATTTCCCCGGCGTATTTCGGCAAAAATTTATCTGTGAAACCAGTGCCGATGAGTGTTGATTTATGGCGGCGCGAGTATTTTTGCTCAGCATCTTGTTTACAGAAGTGCTAAGACCCGCCTGCTTCACAGGTGCGTCATTTTCATCATCGTTTGTTTATACTCGCACATCGCACATCGCAAACCCCCCACGCGCCTACACGCGAATCCTTCGCACATTTTATTATCGCTACACGAGCTGGCAGTTACGTGCACTCGTCAACCCCTCTGTACATTGCCAGATCTATGCAAAAACTGGTTTTCCCCTCGCAAACCTTTCACCACAAAGAACTCAACGTTTCGCTGTCTAACCCGTTATCTCGATCAATGCTTTTATAACTAGATCCGTAACAAGGTTGCTCAAAATTCACGTTTCCTAATCAATACGACACAACGGTGTACCGACAACCTGATATATCACACGACACAATATAACACACCTAGTATACAATATTGCAATTTGCGAATCAATTTACCGTACCGATATCGCGTTACGTTTGAACCAGAACCTCTGTCACTCATGTGTCGATTCGATCCCAACAGGGGTGAGAGGAGCCAGCGGCGGTATAAGAGGATTAAACCTTCCCAGATCCGAAGTTTTGGAGCTCGAACGGAGCGGAGGACTTAATATTAAACCAAAAATTGAACCGGCTGGAAATGTGGTGGTCGGACGCAGGGGAGTCAAGCTCAAATGTTCCGTCGCGGGAAATCAAAGTATATCCTGGTTGCGAAATGGCAAAGCTGCACCCCCGTGCGGTCTGGTACGGTGCAGTCAGCCGCACAAAGGTGTACTGCACTTTTACAGGGTACGTTCAAGCGACGGAGACGTTATCTTCGGAGTAGAAGGTTCATTCTTCCTCTCGTAATCGAAGAGACGGGTGAAGGGAACCGTGTGCCAAACTTGTTATCTATCTTTTACAGATTGATCAAAAACCTGGAGAACAAGGAAGCACCGGGGACAAAATTCAAACTCCAGACTCCTACCGTTGCGTGTCAAATAGTTCTAGCGGTGCGCTCAGATCTGCGCCCGTGCTGGTACACGTCGGATGTAAGCCTCTTTTGTTTTTAGCTTCATTCGGCGACGTCATCGTCTTTGTCGCGGTATTGCTGACCAACTTTTGATTTCAGATTTGTCTCGTGAATTTAAAGAACCTCGAAGAGATGTTATCGTGCAAGAGGGTGAAGTAGCAAGATTGTCTTGTCTCATCGATAGCACGCCGGCAGCTGAAATTGCCTGGCAACGTGACAGACAGCCGTTATCCTTCATCGATGAAACCAAGTAAGAGGATTTCCGTTGTCGTCGATTATCTATTGTCGATTGCGAGCCAACATAAGAACGTGTAAAAGTGTGTTTTTAAGTCAGCAATGGCAAAGTAATGAGGGAGCACAAGTAATCGCAGAGCCTTTAGGTCGACCTCTCAATTTTCCTTTCAGGTAACCGAAGGTTGATTTTTAATATTTTGTTTCAGATACTTGATGCTATCGCCGGGTGTTCTTTATATAAATGCAACGAAGCTATCTGATGCTGGATCATACAGGTGATGACTATGCCCGATGAGGTTCACCGCTTATTAGCACTGGAATTCAGAATTCATAATTAGCGATTTTTTATTGTGTGGCGATTTGTGTATTTAAATTTAAATTTGAAAATTATTGCTTCCAGATGCTCAGCGATTAACAAGAATGTCAGAAATCCTAGGAGAGTCAAAGAAACGAAACTGAGCGTTACGAAAATTGAGCGGGACGCACGTTCTTCACTCTTCCCACAAAGTTCATACGATTATCAGCTTATCAATGGCTCAAATATCACGCTGGTGTGTGCCTCATCTGGTTTCCCGTCTCTTGTACTTTGGACATTCACTCCTCGATCCAAAGGTAAGCAAGCGGATCATTTTAGATATTGCTGATTCTACTCACTTCCGTATAAACTATGGAGAAAGTCCGATACCCTATTTTTCTATCTCTCGACAGATCCTATTCCACGTTTGCCATTTTAATTGCAGGATTAGTCATACAGATTTTTAATGTAATTCTTGTTCTATTGATTTTTTTTCTTCTCTATGGCTAATCCGATACAATCTAGAATTGAATTCTCTCCAGATGGTGCTGCTATCGAACAGCCTCGCTTAATCCTCAATTCGACACACGGTATTGCGGCGTTGAAGTTGAAACGTGTTACCACCGAAGATGCAGGCATCTATCAATGTTCCGTTAAAAGCATTGGCAAACTGGACGAAACTCAGGTAAGTAGGATCCGCAAGGAGGCCGATGAAATTCTCAGATTCGATTTTCTATATCCGATAACTACGTACACAGATCGATTCAGTGCCCGTGGCTTATTAACAGCCTTAAAATTCAACTTTTCTTACAGAATATCACGGTAACTGTGCTGGAGCCACCTACCTTTCGTATAAAACCTGAAATCAAAACTGTACCCAACGGAAGGTCCGTTCATTTCGAATGTGAAGCTAAAGGATTTCCCGTGCCTCGAATCTATTGGCTCAAGAATTCCGTCAGACTTCCTCCGGACCGTAAATGACCTTTTCTTTCCTAGCTATAGACTTAGGTTTATAATTTCTGTTCAATAATTCAACTTTTATACGGAGTTGACTCAAACCCATCGATCAAGTCAATTCATGTGACTCGATACATTGCGTAATTTATTTCTGCGATTGTTATATTTCCGTTTGTCTCATACTCGATCCCCTTGTAATCTCTCGCATCCTATATTACGTTGCAGCTCGCGCTCGGACGTTCGCGAAGGGTAATACAGAGGTGCTATCGGTTCCATCCACGATTCCTAATGACTCCGGTATATATCAATGTGTGGCGGTCAATGCTGCTGGAGAAATTTGGGCCGCTGCTCGATTAACAGTCAATTCTTCGTCTGAAAGCCCTCCCGTTCCGACATCTGTGAATTGTGAACCCGAGTCGTCTGATCAAATTTTCGTCTCTTGGGAACTACCGAAAATGGTGTCAGCTTTTAAGAATCTCACACATGTCACTGTCCATTTTGCTGCCGTGGGTACGTATTTACTGAAATCAATTGGGAACCGACCGATGGCTAAGGTTGGACGATCGATCAGGTTTTTTATCCTCATTCGTGTTCCTCAGGACCGGATAGCCTCGAAGACATCTGCATATCTGACCAGAAGACATCGAACATTACACTTAAAGGCCTGCAACCGTATACCAATTACACGATATACGTTCGGATGTGGATCGCACAAAGTGCAGGTGGAGTCAGCAACCAATCGAAGAGTGTTCAGTGCGTTACGGCGATAAGTGGTACGATAACGAATAATCGCAGGCTAGTTAATTCCGAATATAATCGACGGTGATAAGGTTATTTCGAGAGATAGCTCGTTGACAGTTTGTAACTCTGACTATTTCTCATCGCTCAGTTCCTATAGCTGCTCCAGTTATCACAACCGAACCGATCAGCAGTACAAAACTTAACGTATCGTGGACGCGACTCGGCAGAAGAGAGGCACGAGGTCCGATTGTGGTGTACAAACTGCAGTGGAGACTCGATAATCGTTCTTCGTCAAGGGTTCGCAATATTTCATCCGCTCTCACCCAATACATTCTCACTGGTAAATTATTTATTCCAATTACAGCACAAGCCAGACATTTTATCGGCTGAAATATTCCGCTCATGTACAATACAATAAATTACGAAAACAGATTTGAGTCCCGGAAAGCGTTACGAGGTCCGTCTTTTGGCTTCCACCGAGAAAGGATGGCCAAATGTGAGCGATTCACAACTACAATGGACTACGGTGACGATGCCTACGACCGATGTTGTTCCCTTCTCGCTTGAAAATCTAGGGAATCTCTACGTGACTAATGTCAACGAGTCAACTATCAGGGTCAGTAATTGGAGTCATGCTCCCGAGTGTTGACTTATATTCGGCAACAAGCCAAGTGAGTAATTCGAGATGTCATTGTGGCAATAGGTCAAGTGGAAATTCGATGAAAAAGCTGCTGAGAGCGACAAGAATTTCGACTCGTGGCAATTGCATTATAAAAATGACGCGGGAAAAATGCTGTCTACTCCGCTTTTGCCTAAGAATCGTACCGAATACTTGTTGACGGAGCTTGGTAAGTAATTAAATTCACAGATGTCTTACATTCGCGCTGAAAAATATTCTGCAATATCGATTACAGAAGTTGGAGCCCTGTATGAGATACAATTCTGTATGAACATTTCTGGGAAACCAGAGCTGTGTATTTCAAGGCAGATGAACTCGGAGACTCCCATCGATGGTAAGTACATTCGGCGATGTCGAATAAAAAATTAGGTTAATAACGACGAGAGAGGTGGTTCTTTGAAGTTGCTCAAGGTTTCACAAAACTACCTTGCATTTGTCTGACCAGATCACGCCCCGGTTGATCTCGAGGGTGTGCCGGCTTCTTCTACTTCTATAAACATAACTTGGTCAGCCGCCCCCTCAGACGTGGCCCCTCGGTACACAGTTTGTTACAAAGCGGTATACACCGGTGATTCAGCAGCACCAAGATGTTTCCACACGTGAGTTGGTCGTGAAGAAATAGAGATGAATGCGAGGGTTTCTGGTACATTGTTTTCAACTTGATATTAAAATATGATCGCAGGACGGATGTGAGGACCACAGTTCGTGGTTTGGAACCTTACACCTTGTACCAATTCAAAGTCAGTGCTCTCCGCAACACCACCGATTACAGGACTATTCACAGCGAAACTATAGAGTGTTACACGGACGAGGACGGTGAGGGGGCGAACAAACTGCCGATAATCGATGAAAAGAAACCAGAGTTATACTTTGATAAAACAGTTCCAGGTCCCGTCAACATCAAAACAGGGTATGGACTGAACTCTACTTGGGCTAACATTATTTGGACCGCGCCCGGCAAATTGAACGGAGTGATACGTAACTATACCGTGTCGTACACACGTGCTCCGCCGACTACACCTACAAGCGATTGGGCAAGTGTAACGGTACCTGGGTCCCAGACAACAGCCAGTCTGTCACATCTGTCTCCCGGCACGGAATACTTTGTCAGGGTACGAGCTGCTACCAACGCTGGTTATGGGAACTATTCAGAAGGAGCCACTTTAACGCTTCTCGATAAGACTCCGGATCCTAACCAGACTACTCCACCTGTCCCGCTGCCACCTACGAAACCAACAACGGATCAAAGTCTCGGTGAGTCATTGGATTTCGGAGAAAGTAAAAAATTTTTACCAGTAAATGGTTATTGGACAACGGATACGTGCGAATGTGTTATCGACCCATCTCTATTTTAGGAATAATCGTTGGCGTTAGCATAAGTACGTGCTGTATCATCATCTGCCTGAGCAGTATATACTGTCGCCAGAAATGGGAAAACATGCAGTCGTCGAGGGACAGTGCTCGGTCATTGAAAGATCGAGGGATATTGCGAAATGGGAATGGGTGCTGTGTTGAGAGGAATTCAACCTCGACGAGTCAACACGCGCCCACGGCTCCAGCCATTAATGAAATTGAGCTAGCTGTCCTCTGTCCACCCTCGCCTAAAACCAATCATACCGAGGTAGATGATTATAATGATGATAACATCATTTCGAATCTGAATATTTTCCTTCGATGGATTTCGCTCTACCTCATCGTGGACTTTGTCAATTGTTTCAGACTACCCTCACCAATGGAATCGTCGATGGTTTGAAGCAACCTCTTTTAACACCTTGGGCGGTAAATCGAGACACTCGAGATTCGGACACGTGTGAAAATCCTGAGGTACGGCGTAACACTTGCTTGAAATAATTTTCATCATTCAAAGTCGCTCATCTGGATGATTTTCATGTATTTTATCGATGTAAATTTTTCTAGCACAAACCAAGAAGCACCACTGACTTGAATCAAGAATTAGACGGCACCCAGCTCTCAATTCTGAACTACACAGCAGCCGGCAGCGACGGTAGTTTAAACAACAACTCCGAACGTTCGGAGAGTCCGAGTTCTATCCAGCAAGTGCCATCCACGTCAGTTCCTGTTGTCGGTCCGAACGGATGAGAGTACCTTAAAAATTGGAAGACGATGTATTCCGTGCTGCTCGGATACACCAGGTATTAATTATGATAATTCTCATGTTACTTTAAATCGTCGCTAAACTGGCTTTGGATCGATGTAATGAATGTGAGTCTATCAGACGTCCGCTGAAAGGAGATGAGACGGGCGCGACTGTATGCGACCAAGATCGAGAGCTCCGGATGTCAAGGTTCTGTGGTGAGCAGAGAAAGATTTATGATTGTACAAATAAGATATTAACGTAAATGGGTGCCTGAGTTACTATAGTACTGGCTATGTAAATACTATTTAATGTATAATAGGTGTGTTACCGACCATTCACCAAAACTAAATCACACACGACGGCATTGTACCCAGCTACACGTACAGCTACACATACTTTTTGATATTGATCATGCAAATGATTACCACGTGGTATTTGCTCATTATTGAAAAAAAAATTATAATTCAATAACACTTGATTCAAAGATGATAAATTTGTAAATCCGCGTATCGTTTTTGACAGAAATATTCGTGACTAATGTTTTATGTTATAGTTATTAAAGGTAGATGTATTCATTGCTATTACGTTCATTTAGTTTTATTTTGTTTCACAGAAGAATTTTTGGATCTTTTTTTTTTTTTTTTTTACCCACTTCTTACAAACTGGGCCTAGATCTTGTTCGAAACTCTGCATTTTTTTATTCCTCTGTCACAAAAATACGAGATATAATGATATATCGAGTGACTCATTCATTCCATAAGCATTCCTAAGTACACTTTTACGCTCAGCGTTTATTTAAATGCTATACTATACAATCTAACAGTTTTTAGCTTGTATTCTTGACTTTCGAATTGAAAAAAGACTTGGTTAACCAGCAAGACTGACATTTTCAGCAAAGTTTCAGACACGTTTTCTTTTACCACTTTACCAATTCAGTATTCATTTCTAACTCATGCCAGTCGTACTTGCGGACGTAAAAACCATTAGATATTGTGTTTGGAGCATATTCTCTGCGTAACGTATAACATTTCTCAATTGTTATTGATATTGGCGCACAATTGATACCATCACAAATATAAATCTCTTCAGGAATGGTTACGTTACATTCGATGTTGACACTGCAGTTTGAACAATATTCCCATTTTTGTACTTGGAAAGTACAGATTGAACAGAAACAATATTGACTGGAAAAAGTTTCATTGTGTCTACCTCAGGGTCTTGAAGTATTGAGTTGAGACCTTCACTGAAGTTCAGAAAAAAGATATCTCTATCTTGTACCCATACCTTCTGCTTCTGGATGATTTGCTACGGAAAGATAGAATTTGTACGCCCATATGTACATACAGTCAATGTAGCGTTTCAACGACACAACATACTTTGTAGACTTTTTTTCTAAAAAATGCTGCAAAATTTGATCCGCAAGACGAAAGATAAATTCATTCAGAGTAGTGTTCAGGATTGCATACCACGGAAATTCCTACCTTTTTTTTTTACATATTCCTTTACACCTAAGAATCAGCTTGACAATATTTTCACGAAGCAAAATTAACACGTAATACATATAATAAGTTATTGATTAAAAAAAGTAGCAAATGCTAAATTTTATATACCGTTTGTACTCGAGTATTTACAATGGTTTGTTACTATCGGTTCTTATGTATTATATATGTATATACGAATGCTTGCTACTTTTCTTTTATGTAGGTAACTTGATGAGCCACCGAAACATAGCGTAATTGTTTTTCTAATACTAATTCTACACCGTTAAGAAACAAACAATTCTCAACAGCTTTGAAACACGAATACAAAAGCAAACGAAAGAATGAGAAAACCAATTGCAAATCCAAAAACATACAGTCAAACACGACACTCGTAGAGAATAGTGTATGTTACCATGACAGAACAACCCAACACAGTACCTGATAGACTAAGTTGTATCGTTTAGAGTGGCATGTAGACATGTCAATGTTATTGCTGTACCTCCACACTAACTGTTATTTATTACTTCATACATTCAAGGATATTTTAAATTATCAACGCGAACGTATGCAATAACGTAGTTGATAGAAATGCATGAAATCCGATAAAGTAGAACTTGGTATTCAAGCGAGAGAAATCTATAGAGTTTTAGTTCGCTCCTAGAACCATGCAAGATTTTTAAAACCGTGCAGTTGCAGAATTCGTCTACTTCATCATGCAGATAACGTGGTCGTTTGAAGAGTACTCCTAATTATTTTTCTTTCCTTTTGTACGAGCTCGTGTCTTGAAAATGAAAGGCGAAAAAAATAAATAAATTCCCCAACTAATTTGGACATTGCGCTCACCCACAATTCAATATCTTGCACCGTTCTAAGACCTATACTTATATCTGGTTTTGTATTCACCTCTCAATGTTAACGATCGTTTCATTGATAGGGTTAAAAGTGACTCAATTTGGATTACAAGTTCCAGACGATATTCATTATAATAGTTTTATGTGTTGCTGAAATATTCTAGCAAAACGAGCAATACATTTTTGGGGCGTTCAATTCCTCACAATATCACCATAAACGATCCTCTCTTTTCAGTTTGATAAATTTTCCACACAAGTATAATATAAGTATATTCTTGCGTATAAAGTACAAAATCAAACAATAAATACATTAGTCAGATACTCTAGTCACAGATTACATCGTGCATCTTGAAAATCATCTCTGCGAACGCCTCATAAATTCATTAATTATGTAATATTAGATTCGAGTAATACATTCGGACAACTAGTTGAATAGTGAAGGAAAAATCGATATTTCAGTAACAAATAGAACATAGCACAGAGTGTACACATAATTGTGTACTGCGGTTCACCGAAGCTTCTGACTATTGTCTCCTCCCTGTGTGTCGTGCATATATTCCACAGTTCTTAGATTCCTACCACTAGTTTGGCATCTTTTCTACCTATAACTACTCCTATCATACGGAGTTTGTTCTCTCCGAGGTGCCTGTTTTTATGTATATCTTCAACGACTCAGAGAGGCGGCAATGGTTGGTTAGTAGCTGTGGATAAAGAATTTACGCTTACCAAAACTACTGTAATAAGTTCACTTAGCCACATAGATTCATAACTGATTGTTCGGGACGCGGCGTAGTCCAAAATCTGATTGTTACAACTCTCCAAGCGAGTGAAAGTCCTTTATTAGATATCATGTAGGATTGAAACAGTCCCAAAGTGGGCGTTGCTCGTGTTATTTTCCGGAACAATGTTCCACCCTGTTGCTGAAAGCATTTAGAAAGAGAAGAAAAATATTATATAGTTGTACTCATTTTTCAATACAATCACATTTGGAATCGATTTCGGGCAATTTTTTTCATTTATATACGAATACCGTTCATCGATTTAAATACGTGGATGTGATAAACCTTAGGTATGACATCGAACCAGGTATTATGGGGTTGCCACGTATAAGAGATCACCCATTGATGAACTGCAATGGTTCAATGACTCCATATAACCGAGCAATAATTGAAAAATAACCTGCACTCTATAGTGTGGAAGTAAATATCTTGATAATAATCTATTTCTACATTCGGCGTTTTATCATTAAACCTCAATAACGGATACTGTATGGAACGTCATACGTCATAGTATAGACGGAAATATGACGATATTGCAAAGTGGAAGCTCATCTGTGGAATAAGTGAATAGCTTAGGTGGCGACCCCATTACTTAACTTAAACTTAACCACCGTACCTACTACCTACTATTATTTATATTTATACCGTTTTACATACCTCATATAAACGTTTTTATAATACGTATTGATTAAGTGTAATTAATTCGTTTTTCTTTTCTTATCCCAATGATATGGAAAGTAATTGTAATTAGTATTACTACCATTAATTACATTTAATATTAATTATTATATAAATGTTTGTAATTTATTTCTATTCATTATTATTATTATTATTATTATTATTATCATTATTATTATTATTATTATTATTATCACTTTATATACGATAGTTGATTGTATTGTTTTTTTTTTTTCTTATAAATGTAATTATGCCGTTTTAAGGTGCAGTTACTTTGTAAATACTTAATATTATTGTACATAGGTATACACATATTATGATTATTATTATCAATATTATCTACGGAACATATTAAAGTATATATTTTAATATATTAAATATAATTAATCGCATAGAATTACGATCCTATCGTTTTTAATAATAATAGGATTAATACGATACACGAGATGTTTAATAATATTGTTGACCTTTCTGTACGCAACATATTGTTGTAATGATGATCGAATAAAATTAAGGCAGCGCAAATCGTTTCAGTTTCATTCAAGAACCTTCATTTCTTCCTCAATCGAGCTACGTACTGTCTTTGGTAGGAATTTTATAGTTGCTGGAAATGAAAACAATTCGATATTGTGATGCAAGCGATAACGGATTAAGTTTATTCAAATACAAGTGTGTACATTAATTTGATATAACATTGTAATTAGTAGATTACGTGGCAAGGGGCGAAACCGAGCGATTGCAAACGAGCGTGGAGATGGCTGCACGCCGGCTGCACTGGTGTGCAGCCATCTACAGGCGAGTGCGCGATCGCGAGGTTTCAGCCCCGCGCGGCGTATACTATTTTTCACCATGAGAGCTTCGAAAACGGGGGGTTTCGTAGCCTGCGATGCGGGTTTGTCATAAGAGGCTTGGAAACCCTAGGGTTTGTAAAGTACTTTCGTACCCGCTGCCCTGCATACCGCCGTTTACGCCACGCTTCGCAGCCTACAAAACCCCCCGTTTTCGAAGCTCGTATGGTGAAAAAAAGCATTCAATAGTCAGCCAAATATTTCAATTCAACGATTACAGCTTAAGTACGCGCTGTGCTTTTGTGGAGGGTAATAGAATTGAGTCTGATCTTTGTAGATAATCATCCAGGACACTGATGTATCAGCATGATGCACATACTTTACTGACACTACCATTTTTCTAGCACTTGATAGTACTAATATTGCAACAATTTAATTTCACTGCTACTCTCGATACGTTACTGTACCAAATTTCTGGATCATCGTGTTATCAAACTAAGCGATTATCAGATACAATCCTGAACTAATCCAATAAGATATATGGGGTATTCCAATAATCGTCGCACACGATTTGTCTCGAAATTTTTGAAAAATTATAATTTTGTGTGTCGTAGGTCTGTATCACACGAGCATCTCTGAATTTCTACAAATTTGAATGGCCAACCATATTATGGTTATTAATATCACAAACTTCGACAAGAATGCATGTGTTCCGTCAATACAGACTTAAAATGTATGAAATTATTTGAAAAAAATTTAAATACCGAGTCTAATCGTGTGTAACAATGATTGGAGTATTCGATATGCAACTGCAAGGAATTGCGGAAGAAACACTAGAAGTAACAAATAGAATGTAAATTGAAAAAAATAAAATAAAAATAACAAAATGGAACAACATGATTCCACCAGTACCTCCGTACCTCATAAATTAGTAAATTTTAGTCGCGATGCTCGGAATGAAATGATCCCTTGATAAAAAGTGATACACGTCCGTGTCACTACTCAAATTAATGAATCATAGTATAGTACAATATCAATATTTTGGCACCGCTCTAGTCTTAAAAGATGTATACAAAAGTAGGCACTTCTGGAAATGGCCCAATAAACAAGTTTTTCTCAATAAATAACAATATTTATAAATGTTCGTGCGTTTCGCGTGGTCTTGGGTGAAAACTAAAATGATCACGCACCCAGCGACGGGTCTTGGAATATTTACTTCGGATTCTCTACCAAACCAAACCTGGTGAATGTATTACAATATTTAGAACCGTTTCGATCGAGAACACTATTTAAATTCGTTGAACAGCCCTTCGTCCGCGTTGACTAGTACTCTATATTATAATTTACAAGAAATTGATTTGTAACGCGGGCTGAAGTCGAGTTAAGTACAGAGTTTGCTTTCTTTTTTATCACATTAGGCTCAATTAATATAATCAATCGCATTTTGTTGTACAGAAGTGTACATACAACTCTCTAATCCTATTCATACCTATTTACCACAATACGTTTATGTAATCTTGACATTAGGCACAGTGTGAAATGCTTCGGCTCGTAGAATTAATTACCTATTATTAAGCTTCTGCTAAATTAGCTACTATCAACATTCGAGCAATCTCTATTAGCACTCATCACAGAGCTAAGGAATGTGGGAATATCTTCATGGCAACATAATCGTCGACGACCTCTTTCAGAGATTCCTTGGTCAGTTTAGGGTAGAGATAAGTAAAGTCAGTCGCAGACGACAATTTCCCTGGTTGTAAGTAGAGGTGTTTGTTGTACAGCAGCTCTTTATCGATGTACGGAGAGAGTGGACTATTTTCTACTCCATCTTTGCTGCACGCCTCGGCCCACGGGCTCATATGTTTGTCGTTAACTTCTTCTACGACGGTAGTCATGTCAACCTGTGTAGAAATTTCACGTTGTTATCCCAACAGTCTACATTCCAAAGCAACAGACTGACCGATTAAGTACGCGGCTTATTTCCCATTACCTTGGCCAGTGTTGACAAAGCTGTACCCCAGTAATCGTGATTTATGTTGAATAATTCTGAAACTAGGGCACTGATGGATCCTTGGGTAGAATCTGAATCGTCCACAACGTTGTAAGTCTGGCCAATGGTATCGGAGCGGAGAGTAACATGCCACATAGCTCGCACCACGTCCCTGACATGTACAGTATTCATCCGGAGATTCGGTCCCCATAGTAGCTTCATCATTTCTCCCAAGTGTTTGTAAACGGCACCGACGACGAGGCGCGGTGCTGCAAATTAGCAATAAAATCTTGATTTTCAAACGGTACATCAAAAAAGTGGGAGAGGGACCAGAATTTTCGATCGAAAAATTCGGGTCAGATTTTGAAGCAGTCGGATCGTCGGCAGTTTGATCGAGACAGTCATCGAGAAACTGCTCGAATTGCTATTTAGTAATGTAAAAATTAAACGCTCCGTATTATTTTACCCAAGCTATTTCTATCGCCAGGTCCATAGATGATCGCCGGTCTAAGGATAGTGTACTTCAGTCCGGGTATGTTTTTCAAATCTTCCTCTACCTGAATTTTGTACTTGGCTATTAACGTCCAGGGTTCCACTGCATCACCTTCCTTATGTGCTGCCTAAAAACATTCATCATGATCAACCAACTGTGTCAAGTGTGTGTCATAAATGAGAAAGACCGTACACAAAGATCTTATCAACATAAGTCAACGAGTGTCTTGAAATAAGTTGATTGCTATCGTGGCTTTGGAATATTTGTCAACAAGAAAGTACTCGATCAAGATCAGATCCATCCCCTCATATAAGATCTCTTTCGCTCTCTATATGAATGTAGTAAAGTAACTCCATAATTCAGAATTACTTTTTCCGAAGAACACAGGTTTCCGGCTGAAATCTCAACGTATCTTGCAACTCCAAGTTTAGCGGCTTCCCGGGCACAGTTGATGCTCAATTTGTGAATCCCTTCCTTGTAAACAGGATCGGTTTGCCCACACTTGGTCTCTCCGGCACAATTGAATACAACGTCTATGGGCTGGTCTCCGGCAAACGCACTCTCGCAGGATACTAAACGGGTGTAGAGGAATAAAAGATAGGCGTTATCGCCGAGTGACCGTACAAATGCTACGGGATTCCCAGAGATACTCGAAGATATTTGTCAACGCACAGCGGATGACTTACCTTGGTTAATCAGGTTAGCGCTCCGAAATTCAAGCAAGGGATGCTCGAATACCTTTTGATGCTTCTTGTTAAGCCACGCAGTTTGAGGCGGTACCTTGTCGACAACTCGTAAGTAGGATACAAGCTCGTTATCGAGTAGATATTCCACAAGGTTCCGCCCGATAAAACCACATCCTACGTACAGATGATAAGAACGTCGTTATAGGCGACAAGTTTTACATCTAATTTGCATTCAGTTAATAATGTCGGACGCAGTGTATGAATTATGCACCTCCTAGAACAATAGTCCCTGGTTTCGTGTCAACTTTGACAGTTTCCATAGTTGATGATCATTCAAAAACTATTCAACAGTTTTTGACGGTGACTGCTCAAGTGGCTTGACGGCTCGGCACAAAGCCACAAACCCTCCTCAAATATCTGCGTGCTCACGTATCGACGTAATAAAACGTATAAATCGACTATCAAACTCCGTAAATTTCCTTCGATCCCCGGATCCAATGACAGCGACACGGCGATTACACTTGACGGGTAAAGACTGTTCAGTCATTCAGTGTATTCCCATTCCCATTCCCATTCCCATTCCCGACCGAAGGCCGACCGGTCGACGACTGTCGAGTAGTCTCGAGTGTGCAATGTGATTATGTGAACCACTATGTGAACTCTTTCGTGTAGAAGTGCAGAAGTGTAGAAGTGTAGAAGTGTATACCATAGAATCCGTAATGACCGTAAAGGTGGATTTTCATACGTCGCTCTTTCTGGCGATAGCCGTGATCACGTGACTATACGATCGTCGTTTGTTGGAACACGTGACTACACGGTTTTCGCTAGCGACATAATAACACCACGTAATAAAGCTGAAATTGTTCAGCTTTTTGTGTGGTCGCTCAAGAGCACGCCAATTCAAAATGAGTGATCAAAATTTTAGTTCATACAGGGTGTCCTTCAAATATATCTATTTTTCGATTGAAGAGAGTAAATATGTTATCGGTTATGTATTGTAAAATTTCAATAGCGTAAACCTGTTATAATGAATACCAGGATCTACGGTGCTTTTCTAATATATTTATTGTGGATTGAAGAGTAATGTTATCGGCTATGTATTGTATAATTTTTTATTTCTAATTTTCAATCTTGTAATTCGGTCACAAGTCTATTAGTCGCTGAAAATGAGCGATCGTCGCTGGAACGAGCGACGGATCCCTTTTCATGGACTAAATTTGCCACGGCGATATATTAGATGACGTCATCCATTTGTCGCTAAAATGAGCGACTAGCGACAGCATGAAAAGGCACCTTAACAAAAAGCTGAAAGTTAGACCCCGGACTATGAAAGTCGGTTCTGCGTTCTGCATCGGCGACACGAGCGTCGCAGTCCGCCGTGGTGTGGGTTTTCGGTACTTTGAAATCAATCTTTCCAAGCCCGTCTCATCGTTTTTCGTCTGTGGACCTATCGAACCTATCCGACCTATGGAAGAGAACGGCGTCATGTGATAATAGTTGTCTAATCTCACTTCCGTGAATTTGGTGTGTATTTTTATAATAACTATACAAGAATGCCCGAGCCTTTATAATTTGGGTGAAAAATTAGCAAACGAAGAATCTTACGAGCGGGGAAATCAATCCGGTTTCGTCTGAAAATACAAGCGAAAGATTCTTGGTGCGATATATTACGACTCTTGGTGGACCATAGAAATGAGATGAGGCTGTGTTGTGCGCGTTTTGTTGAGTGAGAGAAATGTGTCGACGGGTGAATTACTGCAAATTGCTTAATAGCTAATAGACGCAAGATTGCCGTTATGCTTCTTTGATCTGTGCCTCATCATGCCGCCGTGTTTAATGATACTCCCATTCTTTCTAGGTTTACTAGGTATGATAATCATAAATGATAATAATATAGTATCACGAGCAGTCACGAACCTCTTTTATTTACAATCAATCCATTCATTCTGAGATCGCGTATTTACGTTCCGTTTACCACCGAAACTATCAGCATACATCGATCTCTCGAGAAAATTGTCACTCGACGTGAAAAAAAAAAAAAAAAAATACTCCTGTCGAGTAACAGAAATGTGATTCGTTCCAATTCTTGTTTTTCTTTTTTATTTGTTTATATCAAAGGTCAAGGGATTGTGTACAAAAATAGATGACCGATGCTTACAGGTTCTGGCGCGATGGCTCACGATATCAAAGGAGTAACCCACTGCGAGTACTACAATGAGACGATGTGCTCGGAACCTCAGCAGGACTGTTTTACAAGAGAGGAATGCAGTTCTCAGGAACCCGACAAACGTAATCACTGCTACGTGCTCTGGGACAAGAATGACACTACCGGAGTGTCGACGCTCAGGTTGAAGGTTCGCAAGGAATTGATCGTGCATCTGCGATCGTCTTCTGAAAATATTGCGATAATCGCAGCAGCTTATCGTCTTTGAATCTTCGGAATGACCGAATATTTTATTCTTTGCAAACAGGGATGCTTCCTGGACAGCAAGGACTGTTACGATAAAACCCAATGCATCGCCAAGACCCCCGACAACGCCAAGAAGACACTGCACTTCTGCTGTTGCGACGGAAACATGTGTAATCAAAATTATACATACGATCCCACCCAATCGCCTCCTCGGATCACCATTGACGATGGTGTCTATGGTAACGATGGTAAGCAATAATTTTTAGAAATCCTACTCTTCTCGTTGCCGGAGTTGACCCAATTTCAAATTGTTACAGGTGAACCGATTCTACCTCCCGAACAGCAGGTGATCACGATAATCATATCGGTTTCTATTCCAATGTTAGTGCTTGCTTTCATCTTGCTGAGCTTGTACTGGTTCTACCGGCATCGTAAGCTGGCGTATTTCAACGAGGTAAGTGTTCATTTTCAACTCGAATCCAATCAAGACTTGGTCCACTTTATGATTTACGATTCTGTTGACGTGTCGTTAAAAGGTACCGACGCTGGAGCCGCTACCGCTGCCCCAACCTTCGCCAAATCTTGGCCTACGTCCGATTCAATTGCTGGAAATCAAAGCCCGCGGACGTTTCGGAGCTGTGTGGAAAGCGCAGCTGAAAAATGATGTTGTAGCTGTGAAAGTTTTTCCCATTCAAGACAAACAATCTTGGCAGTCGGAGCAGGAGATATTCAAGCTCGCTCACATGGATCACGAGGACATACTACGCTACATCGGAGTTGAAAAACGAGGGGACAATCTCCAAGCTGAGTTCTGGCTAATAACGGCCTACCACGAGAAAGGATCTTTGTGCGATTACCTCAAGGCTAACATCGTATCGTGGCCCGAAATGTGCAGAATTGCGGAGTCTATGGCGAGGTAAAAATTATTTTCCCCACACGCAGACGCAACGCCTTGCGACGCTTATCGAGTCTGTGACTCGTCAATAAATATTTGTTCGCCTCAGGGGCCTGATGCATCTGCACGAGGAGATCCCTGCCAATAAAGCCGAGGGATATAAGCCGGCAGTCGCGCATCGTGATTTCAAATCGAAAAACGTTCTCCTCAAGGCTGACATGAGTGCCTGCATAGCTGACTTTGGTTTAGCCCTGATATTTCAGCCAGGCAAACCATGCGGCGATACTCACGGACAGGTAGAGATAGTATGAATTTTACACTAACTCCGCACGATCCTGAACCCCACTGTTTGGAACTGTGTACCTGTTCTGAGGGAACGATACATGTATACCCATCCGTACGTTATAGGTTGGAACCAGACGCTACATGGCTCCCGAAGTTCTGGAGGGCGCAATCAACTTCACTCGCGACTCGTTTCTACGGATCGATATGTATGCTTGTGGACTGGTGCTATGGGAATTGGCATCGAGATGCACGATCCAAGATGTGAGAACTGTTTTAAAATACACTCAGAGTATCTAATCTTGGATTATCGACTCTGTTAGTCGTATTGACGGAAGAATCAAATTACATCGATTGATTTACCCTACAGGGCCCCATCGGAGATTATAGATTACCATTTGAAGAAGAAGTTGGACTACACCCAACTTTAGAGGACATGCAGGAAAGCGTTGTCGTCAAAAAAGAGAGACCCCTTATATTAGAGACGTGGCGAAAGCACCCGGTAAGTACTTGTTCAATATTTTATATCGATCTTCGAATCACCATTCTTATTCTATTACTCGTTCTCACCTTCAGGGTCTCTTGGCGCTTTGCGACACAATGGAAGAGTGCTGGGATCACGATGCCGAAGCTCGATTATCCGCGTCATGCGTTATGGAACGTGTGATTACTCTTGGTAGAACGTTACACCCTAATTCGTCTGCTTTGATACGCATGGATCACAACAATGAGTCTCTCACTACCAAGGAGTCTAGTATGTAGTTAGTTTTTCTGTATAATAGCTTCACCTGGATAGCACAACAACAACAACAACAACAACAACTACTTCCTGTACTATATTGCTCTATCTGCCAATGGGGAACAATCGATCTTAAGGTTAGGGAAATTTTGCATAGATTCGTTTCTGCTCAACAAGATGCAGATGTGAATGAGCGCCAGACAACCGGTTGAAGCAAGCACAGATTATATTTTTTACCGCCAAACTTGAAAGATACTTGTTACTTATGTTCGATGTTTAATGTAAACTCAACTGAGCGAACGTCTTGTAATTCTACCCAGTAGCTCCGACCATCCAATTCCGAACTGTACCCGCGCGTGATAATGTCCCAATTAGTGAATGCAGTTGCGTAATAAACAAGTCCATAGCACTCCTTCAGTTACCGTTATTTTTAGTTATTTTTTTTCTATTGTGAAATTTTTTCAAATTATGTTCCCCATTGGCTATACATACGCTATCCAAGAATTGTTCAATCAATGGTGCTTGCGTAATCCTCACAGAATAACAAATCGTAAAACACTAGCGTACATTACGTTCAACCGAATGTACCGTGGATTCATTAACGAGAGATACGCAGTTATAGGTATGTTTGGGGGAGATTTAACAATCTTGTAGAGTGAAGATATCTTCTTTGGACGAAAAAATCTGTTAGCTACTTTATAAGTTGATCGATCGTTTTTCCAGTTTTCCATTTCAATTCATTAATACTCCTGGAATGGTACGTCTATTCTTCGTCCTATAAGAAATACATTATTCCTGGGGTCCTGTTGGCTCCAGTGGACCATTCTCGGGATGTCATGTTCAGAATACTCGGTGACATTTTAAAGGTCATACCCATTCTTGATATCATTGGCTCGAGATAGGAAGCAGTGGTAAAAAAAATATGCAGATTACCCGTGTTTCCGTTTCTTTGTTTTTAGTGTTTTTAGTGTTTTTACTAATCCGCAATTTTTAGTAAATCTTTTCTTTGAGTATAGTTGGAATTCATAAATAATCATTGGATCATCGATGGCAAGACATGGAATTAAATGTTACAGTAGACCTCGTTTATCCGGTAATTACAGATACGTACACGATGTACGCATATGCACAGTTACTCCGTCCGTTTTATCCAAGCATACCTTGATCGATACGGAACGTTCAGAGGGGTTGGGTACCTCGCAAAACACGGAACCTCGGTTATTCGGAGGTCGGATAAACGACGTCCCAATGTGCAGAAGGTAGTACTGGATTTGTGGATAGTTTGCTTTTATGATATCTGGGCTACAATTGTTCAGAAACATGCGCTTCTGTTCGGATGCTTGAATTCCTGGACAATCATTATTTGATACGCTGCTTGGAACATATTTCGAGTGGATATTTCCCACGACAGTCCGAATTTAGAGCACCTAACAATGCTCCGATTATATGCAGCTATGTATGCAGCTTTATTGTGGTGTGATTTAACTACGTGGCAGCCTACAGTCTAGCTATATCTACATATTATTATCATTACATTAGAAATATATTGTTGAACTAATTCTTGAAAATCTCTAAAAATTAGCCATCTAACAAACTCTAGCACGAATTTTTGACCGGTGTTTTGAACCAATAGCAAAGACTCCTTTGCTTTTACCACAATCATCAGTTATATTTGCTAGCGTGTGTAATACGACGTATGTAAGAGAAAAAAAGCCTTAATATTATCAATTCATCCGATAGACAATGTTTTCTGGTCCACATCATTTTCTTCCCTGAATTGTGTAATATACTGGCGTGGCAACACTAGTTGTGGACAAGTGGTAAGTGGACATGGAACTTGCAAAACACCCTAACTGCACACACATACACACGTATATACCTATTATATTGATTCATCGTCTAACACTTGGCAAGTTTGACTCTGAGACGACGACTATAGTTTCTGATTGGGCTTTCGTCTCGGAATGAACCTCACCAAATGTACACTGATTATCGCATGAATATGAACTGTTTCCGATCACCCTTGACACTCGCGGAATCAGGTATATTCTATATTCTAACTAACACATTGGATTGTTAGTATAATAATGTTACTGTAAGTAACCGAACAATCCGAATGCACACGATTTTGGCATACTTTAACTTTACTAGACAGCAGATTCACCACGAAAATTCAAATTACGGTACATAGGTATTGTCGATATTCCAAATACTTATTCGTTCATTCTAGAAACGATCATACTATTCCGAAGACCAATGCAAATAAACGTTTACTTATGATGCGGATTCCCGTTAGCTGCTCTTTAGTACTGTTATTGTGATTATAAATATAACGTATACATCTAATTGTAAGTTACGTTTTAAGTGATTGATTTTTTCAATAAATTTGAGCCGAAATCCCGAGTATATCGATTAATATGTGTAGGCTGTATGATAAATAGGGAGACTGGTCAGAAAGAAACATCTGTACCTAATTGCATATAGGCTATTGTAAATACTATAATACCATACTACACTAAGATAATATACAGTATACGTATAGGCATATGACGAAGTAATTTTTATTTATCTCTTGAATGAAAGTAGCACGAACCGAAGACACGGACTCGCTGACTTGAGGAGTTTGCTACTTTTATATCTTATTCTTTTGAGAATAACGACGCCGTAGCGTTTTCTTTTATAATTATTTAATTTGCATATCAAAGTTGACTATACATATATTTCAAAATCATTTTACATCTAGGATAACATATTATTATTGAATCTTGCAGCCATAAAACTTTGATACTATATATTTTTTGTCGCTCATTGTTTGCTACGCGGGTACAAAGTTTCATGCCAAATGTTTATCACAAATTGCCAATTACGATACTGTTATTTTAGTTCAATTATCGGCATCAGACCTTTAGATCTATGTTTTGTCTACGATACATCTAGTAAGAGACTAATTATTATTGTAACGGATGGAATCGAGAATGGAGAATAGAGAATGTCGAATGTGTGGAATCTATGGAAATATATTATTATAATAAGAGGTAGAGATAGTTACGTCTATAAAATTAATACTACTATATTGTATAAGAGAGTAAAACAAAATAAATGAAATATCTTTATGATATGGATGTTATCGTTTCGTTTCTGTGAAAATTCACTACAGACTCACATATTTCATCATTTACTCATTGACGTAATAAAAAATATCAACCCGGTATCATCCCCTACATATCTCCAAAGGGGTCATCATGGTACGTCAGACGCGTCAGAAATTTATTACGAGAATTTGACTTGGGGAATAAATTCATACCTTCGAGGTCTCAATTACGCCCGTAAGCCGGAAGGAGGTGGTCAAATTTGCGGGCTGGTTGGATGTTGAAAAACTTTTGCCCAATCATATAGGTATGTAGATTTCCGGCGAATAAAAACCCAGTCCTTCGCGGTTCGCGCGTAAAGCTGATTGCGAGAGTAACATGGCAACATGCGCCGACGTGGTAAGGGCGAAAGGGGGCGAGAGTGAAGAGTGGCTGGCTGGCAAAACTCCCAATCAATGGCGGGACAAGAGGGCTCCGATGTCCGACCAAGTCGAGTATTATTTTTATCTGGAAAAAGTATCTTGGAATATTTGCGAAATTGATTGTTTCGCAGAGATGCGGAGTGACGATTTACACTTTTCGGACTAAATTACCTCGGGGTGACGTGTATCGTATTCACCTACTCGTCAACTTTGTCGTATTCGATATATTCAAACGACGATTCAATTGGTAGTAACAATAATCAGGTCAAGATTAATGCCCTCGCAACTTACATACAACAGGTTCTCATTGTTGAGCTCTGGCTGTCGTCGTTTGTTTCGATGTCACTTCGTGATGTCATAATGCTTCGGAACCGTTCCTCGTAAAAATGGTGCGTATCGAGGGGAAATCAGCTCCCGATGTGTAACGATCACGAAATCTTCAGACGTGTGTTTCGAATTATCCTGGATTTTGAAAAATGGTAAGTTTTTCACTGAAATGAGGTCAACGTGTTGTTCTGTAGAGGCAATGTTATTCTCGCGGTAACGCCCGACAATAGGCAATGAGCGTTACACCAATTTCATCCCTTAATTAAGCCGCGAGGACGACGATAATGTTGAGCATATTGTCACAGGATTCCATCGAAAAAGAGTCAAGAAACCGTTGAATAATGGGCAGCGGAGGAGTTGGCGAAGTTGCGACGATATTTCACCCTCGCAGAACTCGCGCTCCGAGTATTGTTCTGAACGAGGAACAACAGAACAATGGTCCCTACGCCAGTCCCGTTCAAGTCATACTGGACACTTCTTCAGGTAGCAAAAGTTGGACGGTCATAGATTACTTTCACCCGTTATCGCTATATCTGTACAATCGATGAATCACACGTAGTACGCGCAACCTTCTCAGGGTGCGACCAACAAGGATGCAGCGCCAGCGGAGGATGTAGCGACGCTTCGATCCCCTGCAGGTCTGCAGATCCCGGTGGAGGAGGTCATAGTCAGCAATCGTGTATTACCGGCAGTTCTTCAAATTCCTTGTCCACCTGTTATGCCTCTTGTTGTAACGAATCGGCAAAGAAGGTAATAATTGCCTCGGTTACAAATAACATTTGTCAGAATTTCTTCTGGGATCGGTGAGTCATTTATAATTTATTGGATTCAGATTTATCCCCACAGCGTTACGATACTTCTCACGTCAGTTATTCCTTTCAATATAATCATATGCTTGTTCGAGGTATACGGAATATCACATGGATGTTCTCCTCACTTCTCAGATTTACTTCGGAGTATGCGTAACGATATGCGTAACAGCCAGCTGGGTCGGCGCGACCCATTGTATGAAATATTTGTACTTTCAAAAACCAGAGACAGTTGCTAACCAGGCATCGATGACTTCAAATGTATCTGGGCTCCATCATCAGCATGTGAGTAGCTGAAAATGATCGAATATGATAATTGGGAACGATAACAAACTGTTGATATTTTCCAATTATTTTCAGTCAACTCTTCCGTACAACGCTCCGTTCTTCACCACGTGGTTCTGCACGAATTGGGCTGTCCTCTACTTTCCGGTATACTTCCTGTGCCGAGTAGCTAAGACCAAGTGCTCTAATCCTTCTGAGATCGTTGCCGAAAGTCTCCGTGGCTTTCGTGACAAAGGATTTACAGGCGGACGTTTCTTGACTCGATGTAGTCTTTTTTGCGGCCTATGGGTGGTTACAAATTACACGTACATTCATTCCCTGAGGATACTACTAGCCACAGACGTTATGGCCCTATTCGCCACGAACGTATGCTGCGTTTATTTACTCTCCTGGGTTATTCTTCACGAACAATTCGTCGGCGTGCGGGTAATCAGACCTCGCAAGCCTATCTCGTGGATGAAATTGAGGGAGCTTATCGGGCATCTTGATTTTCAGATTGTCGCCGTTATCCTCTGCGATACGGGAATCGCGTTATTTGCATATATGGATGGTATTTCGGGCAGCCCAACTCTCGGCAGTGTCGTACTTGCCGTTTCAGCTGCTGCTGGATCTGCAGTTTATAAAGTGAGTCGTAATAATGCTGAACCAAGTTTAAATCGATCACCATTTGCCGAAAAAAAAAAAAACGAAAACAGATCCAAGCAAACGTCGCTACAACTGTATTTTCGTCGCTGCAGGTGTTGTTCAAAAAAGTAATCGGAGAGACCACGTTTGGTCAGGTTTCTCTTTTCTTCTCGCTGGTCGGACTCTGCAACGCCGCTCTACTCTGGCCAATCTGTCTTGCCTTGTACTTCTCAGGCGTGGAAAGCATCCAATGGACTCGACTTCCATGGCCGGCTTTGCTCTCGGCCAGTATCCTACACTTGGGTTTGTTGTTTCACTTCGATGCGACGTGTTCACGATTACGTTATCTCGTGTAAATTAACATCCTACCTGATTCTTTGTACAGTCGCTAACATGCTGGGCAACTTCAGTATCGCCTTGACCTACGATCTCTTCATAACTCTGGGACTGATCACTGCCGTGCCTGTTTCTGCAGGTGAGAACATCGCGCAGTTTCATTTCTTCACTTGCATTCTTAGCAAAATAACGGTTTCGATCATTGTCGGTTCGGGCGGGTGAGAAATGGGGACATGTTTTCAATTGCACACTTCCTCGTTACAGCACTCGATGTGGTGCTCTATGGAGCAAACTTTGTTGGCATGAAGCTGGCAGGAATGATACTGATAGCAGTAGGATTTCTCCTTACAATGTTTCCCGACAATTGGCCCGATTATATCACACGATTGCTACGGTGCGTAACTATGACTTTGAATTCTTTGTATGCACTTTAGTTTTTTTGTTCATTTCCATTATAGTTTTCGGTTCTTATTAGGATTTGCGTCCTCTTTATATTTACTCTTGTAAAGATATATTATTAATATTATATATTATTATGAATTCTTTAATTTCTTTTCAACTATACTTTGCACCAAATAGAACCAGTATAGTTATATTACAGTAGGTTCTGCTTGACGAACTCACTATACCTATTATACTCACGGTTTGCAGTGCCTTTGATCTTCACCAAATAGAGATAATATGGTATATGTTCTTCTCAAGTCTCTATCATACAAGTACTAATCCACTTTCACTATAACATTAATTAATGGTATACGATTTAACAATGTTTTTCTTATCTCTTCGTCCGTTTTCCACAAATACATGAATCATGCAAATTATTTACGAGTTTACGTACATGTTGAGTCGCGATTATGACAATGAGGACACAAAATATAAGTTACACGCGTATTCTATTCATTACAATCTAGTCGATTTCGGAGAAAACACTAGGATCGGGGGGCATTCTCTACTCCCAAATGTACTTATTGCCTTTGCTTAGACTTACATAGAGTATCACCATAGGTATGCATACCGTTATACAAAATAGAGGGCTGTAGTCACGTTATCTCTCATCTCTCATCCAGTCTAGTCAGCTGCGTCAGGATAGAGCCAATAATTGTTTGATTATGTAGAACTATGTTATATTTAGGGATTTGAATAGTATCTAGGTATAGTCTTGGTTCCTATTCCAACGTAGCTCAACATAGCCATTCTAGCCATATTTCACGATGGCTATAATTACGATAATCGCCTTCTTTAATCGATGTGAGTACAGTTTACATAAATTTACCGCCTTAATCAGTATACTACTTGGTCGGCGTATTCTTCTGTTAATAATTACTAGACAACCAATTCGTGTTTAGGATTTGAATTTGTTAAAGATGAGCCCTTTCAAGAGGCCCAGAATCACTACGTTACACCTGCGAGCCACGTACTTCTGATCACACCCATATTACTTGGGAAACAATTCATTGCTGCTCTAAATTTTCAACTCGAACGATATCAAAGAGATTATATAGTTTCAACCGATAGTCAGATCTTGTTGAGGTTTCAGGATAGTTTGAACGATTTTTACTGAAAATGAGCTGCTTTGTTATTATATTTGAATCGACATTGACACTCCATCACTCGCTCCCCAACAATCAGGATCCGTTATATGCTGTTACAGAAACATAATCGCGATGAGTCACAATGCAAGGTAAGAAGAAATATCGCCTATATATTGTTTGCCAACGACACTGAAAATTCACCTCTGAAATTGGCTGTAGAGAAAAGAGAATAGTTAACGCAGATCAACTGAATAAACAATTAAAAATTACTAGTGGATTTTTGTTGTTAACGTGTGTTCCGAGTTTTTTCTTCACAGCTCAAAGACAGCTCTTTCAATGTAGCAAAAGTGTATCATATACAGAAGGGGTACAGTAAAAAATTGAATTATACACGCGGTACAGCGCTTTGTGTACCGTAGTTATCATTCTTACGTGAAAATGAACGCGTGATGAATATTTGAGGTTTAGTCCAATAACATTTCATCCGACGATTTAAGGATACTCACGCAGAATTGACAATTTCAGAAAATAGTATACTTGAGAGGAGAATAAAAGTTTCACATAATTCGTCAAGTAGGCGCAGATTCTTCCGAGTTCTTTCAAATTACATACTTACCTATACTGTACATCATTTTGTGATCGATATTGGAAACGTAACACTTGTTGACAACAAAACCTTTCTATCCGTAGAATATCAAGTATCGAATCTGCTGATACATAAGATGAGGCTGCCATTTTGTCGGTGAATTGTCCGTAATGGGTGAACAATAAGAAAAATCTAATATTGGTGGGTGCATGGTGTTTCTCGTTTCTGCTGATTTCGCTATATACTCTCAAATCCGCACTGCTTAAAACTGTGCAAGCGTTTCCATAATAATATTCCATTTAGAGGCATGCTCGTCATTCTTTTCTTACCTTTGCTCCCTCAAATCTCTCATTGTTTCGTACGTATCTCATCTGTATACCACAGGTTACGAAACGAGTCTCTTCGCTGAGTAATGTGCTCCCCCATAAGGCGATCGCCATATCGTGCAGATATTATGCCCGCTATCGATAATGTTATATCACGGTAGCAGCTGCAACTATGTCCTCTCTAAAATTTAACAATTTATTTCCAAATTTCTCTTACATTGTTCTTGCTGTATTTCTTCCGGCCTCTCCGTACACTTGATCGCCAACAACAAACACTTGAAACATACATACATGTACTTATTTTTAAAAGCTACATATACTTACGCGTCACGATTATGTTAATACATCATAAACCTTCTTCTGTGTCTTTATGTCATGTAAAACTGATCGTAAATTGAACTAATCCATAGGCTTTTATTTTGTGTGACATACGATATAACACAATCTATATAAGTACATCTCAACATAGCGTATATATTGATTTCCTTTTTAACATCCCATGCCACGTTGGGCAGAACGAGTATTAGTATTCGATAAACAAATAAATTTCTGGTCATGCAGATCATTATCAACATGTATGGATATGCAAATGTTTGATTTTCTGATGTAAATATCATGGATTCGTGGAAAATTTCAGCAAGTCTCCGGCCCTTTGAGAAACAATTGATTTTAGTGAGTATAAAATTTGGTGAAAACTGGAACTGGAACTGTGATCGTAAGTTTTGTACAGAGTAAAAATAACGAGCAAAGGATTTCAAAGGAAAAGAGACTAGGCTGAGTAAACTAGTAACAAAGTAACAATATGATGTAACGTAGAGAAGAAGTAAGACATCCGCTAGGTATGTAAATTTTGAAACGAAACAATCAATGGGGTTGATGCAGTACGACAAGTTCGCAGCATCGCGGGGGTGGCAGAACCGCGGTGAATAGAAGCCGAAGACAATCGATCCAGCAACGGCAATTCAGAAGGAACTACGGGGTGTCCTCTACTCAGGGTGACGGACAAACCCTTCTTCCACTCCCATCCACCAATAATACTAACTTGACCCATCATCATAACACCAACACTTCTTCGTCCTCCGAACCTTCGCGCCGAGTCCCTACCTCAATTTCAACCACTACCAACAACCATCATCGCTCGCTCATCGTCCCTCAAGTCCAACAAGGTACGCCTTTCATAATTTAACAGTCAGCTGCCGTAGTAGCTTGCGCATATCGCGCATCAACTTATTGGCTAATAACCGGCGAAGGGAAACTGTACTTGCCTCGTCTCTTCCAGCGTGTAGAGTGTAAGAATACAGGATAAATTTTGATTTTATAAATTATTAACAGCTATACTCTTGCTAATTGCCAGTTTATTGTTAACCATCGGAGCCCGTATGGCCTGGACTGATATTTTTATTGAACAAGTATGGAATGGTATGGAAAAGCCCTAGATCGCTGTGATTATATATGCAAGTCATACTTCGATTGTAGGTAGCGTTGCATACGAATCTCATATTGATATACCGCAGCTGTTGATGTTATTAGTTGTCTTGTTTTTACATCACCGGGATTCTTGGCTGCTGTTTCCGCGAGTGGTCGTTGCAATATTGAATTAAAGTTCTGTTATTCTTTGAATGGAGCGACTAAGTTCAGCGCTGACTGTAAAACAGTGATAAAATTTTGTGTTGTGCCTTATTTGCACGATTAATTGTACTTTATATCACGATCGAATAACTTTACTCACACAACTCGGGAAAATATCACAATAGTATAATTTACCTCCACCGAGACTCTCGCTAAGGTCGATACGCTACTTCTGTCGTTGCTTCATTTCACTTTATAAAATTTAATAATTGGTATTCAAAGTTCCGAAAAAGAAGTTTACATCCATAATGATTATATGTTATTATTCGGATAAAGTCGATAACTTTCTCCCCAAAGAATACTATGCCATTGCGAGAGACCCTTGATACCTGTACGTTTTAGTTGATATTATTTGTATAGCAGTTTTTACCTGTCATTCTGTGTGTGCTATAATTATGGAATGGAGCATCGTGATGTCTGTCAAGCGATTCGACGTATTTGACAATTGTCTGTTATTACACATACATACCTATGTCTACTTATGATCATTCTGCGTGCTAGCACACATTAGCATAGTGTTAATGAAAAACTATATATGAAAATATATATTTACGGAAATCGTGACACGGTCTGCATGCCGGCCAAGAACATTGCACAAATAGTTGACTTGGAAATTGATCTCAGAATTATTTACAGATGGAGCAGGAGACACAGGCACGGTTTGCCCGGTGGTACATCACGGGACGTAATCGACTACCGAACCGGATATATAAAATCACATCTACGTTCGCCTTCTGGCAGGGTTCGGTGACCAACCTTCACCTCCTCTCGCGCTCGTTGTCGAATTACAACTAGGATTATTTGAAATCAAGTTGATTATTATTATACACTTGAAATGTCCAAGTTGGAATACCCAATTTTTTATGTTCTCAAAAACTATTCAAGGACGCGTTCCACAAAAAGCCACCTTACTGCGAGAACAAGAGATTTTATCGAAATTTTATAACATAAGTAGACCCATAGTGTTTATTGTTATGCGATGAGCTTAGAGTTGAACACTTAGTCAGGTACATCCCTGTATTGAGGTAACAGATGATTGCGGTAGATAAGAGGACGTGAAATAAAAATTGATTGGTATGCCGTTGTATGATAATGTACACATAAGGTGATTCGTTAATTAATAAGTGTCTCTGAATTCGTATTTCTCAATAAACTAACGTTATAGACTCATAAGCGTGGTCAGCTATTAAAAATAGATCTCAATTATCGGTTAATGGAGGTGATCGAGCAAGGCGATCGTATCAGATATTTACAAAATTCTAGGTCCTATTGCTCTAGTAAATTGTGAAGCTAGTCGATAAAAATTCTACGTACCAGTTGGTATAACGAATCATTAATCTTTTTAAAACATACAAATCGATTTCCTTCGTTTTATACACGAACAAGTAGTCAATAAATGGGAACGAATACATAATCCGAATAAATGATATTAAATGTACACATCGACATCCGAAACGTTGCCCTAATTCAATCCGATTCTGCTCACTCTGTTCCATAAAGTGACTTCGGACTACTTGACAGTCGTTGTCTTTATATACATGGTCATCGCTAACGATAAATCGAACACGTCGTATCTATCGAAACTGACCACGATACGGTGGATGATGAAATAAAAATAATTTAATATATCAGCAAAATCAATTAAATCAATTATATTTTCCGAAATAAGCGTTTGTTGTAACCAACTTGAGTAAACTGTGTGCGGACAAAGGGTTGTATCCAGTATTGATCTACTAATTTACTGGTTTATTTATTTTTTAAATTATAGTATTCTCTTTTGGGAATCATTTACGAGTCGGATGAATAGGATGATCCATGTGGGACAGATCAGGAGGGTTCTTCTCAAAGTAGCTAATCTCTTTCATTCCACCTTCAGCGATTTTCCACAACTCTGGATGTTTGCTCTTAAAATGATCGTACCAGGTAGCTACCAGGGGCCATTTCGTTAGCGAAAATCCAATTGCCTCAAGGCACATTGTTGCCGTTACCAATGGAAAATCAGCAATCGTCAAATTATCTGTAAATTATTCGCACAAACGAGTTGTGAAGCCTTGTGTAATGCCTTGGACGCGATCAAAATTACAATCAGAATTGTTGTATATTTACTCACTTGCAGCGGCGTAAGTCGTCTTGGATCGATTCAAATACGTATCGAAGGCATTCAGAGCAATGTGCATCTTTTTCAATCCCAAAGGCGTTCGCTCGTAAGCAAAAAATATTGGTGCCATCTGAGGCAAAATCAATGTGGCTCATTATGAATCACAGATTAGACCATATGGTTGAAGTTAGTACAGAAAGTTGAATGAAACTTACCACGTATTCCGATATGTAACGATAATATGTGGATAGGTTGAAGCAAAGCCTGTGGTTGACAATCGCTCGAGCCACTGGATCTTTCGGGTAAAGTGATCCGCTGCTGTCGTATTTCTCAGCAAGATATTGCAGGATTGCATTACTGAAAATTGAATAGCAGGTATAACCGAATGTCAAAGTATCCCGAGTTTACTTTACCTTTCGCCAATTGTAAGATCTCCATCTACCAGTACCGGAATCTCTTTCTGTGGATTCAACTGCAAAAGCAAAAGTGAATTTATCTCATCGACTATATCATAAAAGGCTTGGCGAATTCCAATGAACTACAGCCCAGTCTACCTTTTCAAAGTCAGCCGTCATGTGTTCACCTTTACCAAAGTCTACATCGATTAACTCAAAATCAATTTCCAATACTTTCAGAGCCTGTCTGCAAGCGAGAGATGGCGGTCCGTCAGAGACCGAATACAACTTCATTTTTTACGCTGCGCACCTGATCGATAACGCCTCTGGTTAATTGATCAAATATTTATTGAGACAAAAAGGATCGTTCCGTTTGATACAATTTTGAAATACTCACAGAGAACTATGCGGAATTGTTAAAGTCCTTATTGAACGATCGATGTCTGCCGTACCCACACTTGTGTACCTGAAATCCAAGTAACAATGCTACCAAACGCCTTTCACTTCACTCCAGCTCGTTTAAGGTCAACGAAGGTGCAATAACTTTGATACGACAGATTCCTTATACTGCGATATTGAGAGAATGTTCAATAGCCGATGGAGATTCAGTACTAAATAACATTTTTATTCATGGCAGTATAATATTTAATATTAATTGTATGCTTAACGTTCACAAGATTAATTTGATACAAGTTATCTTATTGTTACAGTAAATCGGTACGTAACGTTTAGTTGTCAGAGCTATAAATTACATAACTGAGATTATTACTCTTCTCGAGTAACAAACCAAGATTGTTAGCGAAATATTTCGTGTAAATTAGATAAAAAGATACTCTTTTTACAAAATAGTTTGCGCAATTATATGATTAAAAAAAAATCACCCTACAAAATTATCCGGTATGAATCACATGCATGCATCACCTGTCCTGAAAAGTCGTCTACCAATCTTTTTAGCCTTCTTTTTCGATACGTTACACCATAGACATATTTCCACGATACTTTCGAACAACGACGGGAAAAAAAACCCACAATACTATACGTTAGACACATGATAATTACTGAGTAACTGATGACAAGCTGTACATGCATAACAAAGATTAGTAAAAGCAAATTAATATATTCCATTGCTCGAGCATCGGCGTATCGGTGACGTCGCAAAAAATTCAATTAGCCGGAGATATAACGATGTGTAATTTCAGCATATCCTTGTTTGGGCCCACCAAAAACGGGGAAATAACATTTCCTGCTGTTGCCTGTTGGGGATTAAGCTCCTCAAAAGGCAAAAGATCGTCTAGATTCAGAACTCTGTCGTCTTTGCTAAACCTGTGTATAACTTCGGTCACTCTGGCTATGTGTTCGACCCCGTCCTGTAGTGCGTAAAATAAAACACCTATTTTGACTCTCATATCAGATTCACCGTTCGGAGGTGGTTCTTTACAAGTAAGGGATAATCGCACGGATCTCATGACATGCTCCGGGACCTCGTCGTTACCCTGCAAACCTATGAGGACAAACTTCTTGAACCAAACGCCCTTAGGGTAAATATCTACGACCCATTCGCAGGTCCGATCTCCGGCGTAGTCTGCCAGGAACGAATGACTCGAGAAAACTAAAGTTCTGGTGTGATAAGAAGGTAGGCACCGGAAATTTTCTATGGTGAGTAGCGAGCTGCATGTGTCAATTGTGTACAATCTTGGCTCAAAGAGCAAAGCTCCGTCTTCTTCGGTTCTCATGACTTCTTCGACCCTCTCCTGTTGACCGGAATGGAAAGACATTCCGATAGCCATTCTCTCTACGAAGAATTCCTTGTACTTTTTTGTCAACGGAGACAGCAACAATTTAGCGAGCTGCCTCGGCGACATCATTGGGAATCTAACGCATGACATAACGGCAACGACTATCTGTTCCAACGCCATCTCTAGATCTGCGGGAAGGAGCTCGGTCCTCAAACGATTCGCTTGATGATCCAGCCACGATTCTAGGCACTCGTAAAGTGTCATTTCGTCTTTCACAACAAGGCTGCTTTGGTGAAGAAGAGAAACGAGGACGTCAGGTTCAAAGTTACCGAAGTCTGCCGTCTTGGCCACTAATTCCAGGTTCCATTTTATGAAATTCTGGCAAGACTGGGCCACAGCGTGATGGCCACAGTTGGTGGTATACTGTAGCCAAGAAACAAGCGTTCCGTGGGTTGCAGCGGCGGCGATGTGGCTTTGCATGTAGCCGATACAGAGCGAAATCAAATCCCTGACGTTGTACTTGTCTGCCAGAGACAAAATAGGCAAAACAACCCCGTAGTTGATCCTGATTTGGCCGGTATAAAAGTATCGCAGAAATTCGCTGAATATAGTAGCGCATTGAGGTGTCTCCTGGAGCGTGACCCTGCTTTCTTGAGACTCTGTCCATTGCGGGCTCATCAGCATCACCTGAAGCAAAGAAATTGTACCAGCGACTCGCAAAGAAGTTGCAAAGTTGTTCATGAACCAAAGATCATGAGCCGTTGAATATTCACCTGAAATACATCGCTCGATGCACAGAGAATGAGGCGGTGTGCCGGATACTCGACGCTGTCCACCACTAGGCAAATGTCGTTCATCAATCGCTCTGCGTAGAGTGTGGCAATCTTCAGTAACACGGTACTCGAATTGTCGACCTTGAACAATGGGAGAGGAATGGTAATTGACGGAAATGGTACCAGAGTGTTCTAAAAGTTGCATATACTTCTATGGAGCCCGAGGTCTCTGGCTCTCCCGAAGGACCTGCAGAGGATCTCGAGCCGGAGGGTTTGTTCCTTTTGTCGTCCGCCATTTGGGAAGCACCCGTCATCCACCTGATCGGTCTACCAGAAACTATATCCTTGATCGATGGTACTGAGAAAAATTGCAGCATGCTTTTCGTACGTTATTTCAACGACGTTGATACATTTTTGTTTGGTTATGAAGTACCAACGAACGAATGAACTCTCGTCGCGCAGACCATTGTCATCTCTGTCTGGGTGTTTTACAAAATTCGGTCGCGGGGAATTAACTGCTCTGGAGACGATTGCACTGCTGCGACAATCACCGTACAGTCATCACGGAAATGATTTAGCGATGCTGTCGTTGTTTTAACCTCACATATTTCGAACAACTATCAAAATCAAAGCTGACCAGCTGGGACTCCCACTTTCGACGCGTACACCGTGCGCCCCCTGCGCGTTGGAATAGAATCCCGATTCGGGATGGAACGCGATATGCGATAACAGAAAATAGACCTAACCTAACCTAACCTGACCTAACATTGCCGTTATCAAACAATGATAAGCGAGTGTCAAACGTGGCAAACTAGTTTGAAAAATGACAAAGCAATTGAGAGCTTGTCTTGTTTTTACTTTCGTTGCGAGTATCATATATCTACTTTCTCAGGTACACGATTTTTTCATGATTTAACTTTTCGCATAGTGCCGGATACTAATTTGAATCGTATTCTCTAATTGTAAGCTTGTGAAGATCGAGTGATCGGCCAATTTTTGTCGCATTTCAGTATGCGATACATACACGATCATCATTCTCTTGCGCAGCTGAAAAATGACAAGCCTCTTGTTCTCTTACAGATCTGGCTGATCAACACCTACGACGATGGGGAATCGCTTCGTCCCGAAGGTGACTAGCGCGCATATTTATAGGCCTGTGTTTGTAATGAAACTGCGACAATTTATTTTGCTTGCAGACATCAGGGTTCCCGTCATACTGTGGTGGACTCCCTTTGTAGGAAATGTAGGCCGCTTAGAAACGTGCGGGGAAGTCGAGTGTTACTTCACACAGGACCGAAACTTGCGTTCGCACAATTTCCTCAGTGTGAGTCGAATCGTAATACCCCACTCTTCCCTCCAGCCTTGGAACACGGTAAAAATTATCTCCGGCAACTAAACTCTTCTGGTATCATTGCAGAGCATTTTATTCTATGGCAGCGGCTTCAAAATTGGCGATTTACCTCTGCCACGACTGGGCGACATTGACTGGGGCCTATTACACGAAGAATCACCCAGGAATGTTCCTATGTTCACCTCAGAAACGGCTCTCGCGTTGTTCAATCACTCGGCAACGTTCAGTCGGCACAGCGATGTACCTCTGACACTGGCCGATTTAGATGGGGAAGCTGAATTAACCGGTGAACATTTTTGCAGAGCATCGACCGGCGCGGCCCGCTATTCATCAAATAAATAACAGTCGAATAACGTGTTTCCCAGGATCCAAATACTTCGTTCCGTTGGACGAAAAGAGCAGATTGATCAGTGAAGGACGAGTCGCACCACTGTTGTACATTCAATCTGACTGTAGTACCGCGAGTGACAGAGACTCCTATGTTAAGGAACTGATGAAATATATTCAGATTGATTCTTATGGTACGTGCTTAAATAATAAACATCTTCCGGAAAGGTAAATCTACTGTCACCGTCTTTTGTTACTATTAGGTACTAACCAGGCGCTGCATAATTTGTCACTAACAATGCTGCTCAATTTTTTGACAAAGTATCGCACTTGCAAGCATCTGATGAAAGAATAACTTTTCCCGCTCAAGATTTAAAGCTTCCTTTCTGCCATAATATGAATTCCATAGATGAATTGAATCACAAAAATCTCATTTCCCAAAGGCTGACGCATGATCACGTGGATTCTTTGAAAGACATTGAGTTCCTTGCCCTGACTGCTAAATACAAGTTCACCCTGGCATTTGAAAACGCAGTCTGCGAAGATTACATCACCGAAAAATTGTGGAGGCCCTTAGTTGTGGGATCGGTACCGGTATATTACGGCTCACCCTCGTTCAAGGTGGTTAAGTCGTTTATTCACAATTTATTCGTAGTACGGAACTTTGTTACCGGCTTCATGGTTTACGCCGCTAAAAATGTTATTATCTATTTTCAGGATTGGCTTCCGAACGAAAATTCGGCAATTTCGGCATTGAATTTCGGAGGACCTAAGGAATTGGCTGATTTTCTGCTGACACTAGCAAGCGACGACTTAAGCTATCAGGAATATGTGACTCACAAAATATCCACCGAACCCGGCAAACGAATAACTAATACTTTGCTCCTTAACGCTCTGAGGAGTCGTGCGCGAGACGTGCCCAATGACTTTGGGAATTACGTTCGTGCGTTCGAATGTCTCGTTTGTCAAAGATCGCACGATAAAAAAACAAACAGACACAATTCTCACGTCGTTACAAAACGTCATTACAATTGTCCTGTACCTGTAAGTCCGCTCACCAATAGAGTAGATACAAATAATTGGTGGGTCGACGAGTGGAAGATCGGAAGATGTAAGGCTAAGTTATTGGCACAATATGTTTTCCGTAATACCAGCATCGACGAGCAAATATTCGACGAGGAAGTGTTTAAACTATATTCAAAGGGGGACTGTTAAGCCTTCTTAATCTATACCTGAATGCTCGAATACAATTATATATCTCTTGTCAAATTGGAATGTCGTATTCTTTGCCCTCATTCACACCTGTAGACCTGAATTCAAAATTGGCGGGTTCTCGAAATGGCCAAAAGTATTTGTCCAGAATTAGGAGTGTTTGAATCGAGTGACGAGTCGCACGTCTTGAACACGGACAGTCCGTGGCGAGACTAAAAGTCACGAAGTACGAGCCAGTCCCACGAGATCGATTATCCGTCAGTATCTGAAATTAGCCTTTAATAAAATGAAATAACCGTAGATAATATTTATGTAACTTGAAGCAGACAAATTATTGTTGGGCTTTGAAAACGGTGATTGGTTCCTTCTCAAAAGATCCTTTAGACTAGTAAAAGTAAAAAAATGCATGACAAGCTCGATGAATCCAATTGAACTAGAAAACACCACCATATTCAATATATAAAATTTTTAAATAATCCTCGAAGATAAGACCGACCAGGTCGCGATAGGTTACAAGTTCCGAACGTATTTTTTCAGCGGAACCGTTCTCTCTCCAATTTCAGAGATGGGGTCAAGTCAGAGCGCCCGAAAGCTAACCATTTCCAACGAGGAGGAAGTTGGGGTTATAAAAGTGTCAAACGCGGTCGTACAGCGACTGCAAGGAGCCGAGGATGACGTCGTAGGGAAGGACGTAAGGGGCGCCCATCCGTCGTACCCGACGCCACCCCCCGTTGGGGTTCCGGCTAGCCCTGTCCAGGGTGGCGCGTCGAGCGGAGTGGCGGTATATCATTATCCAGAGTTCACTATATCAGCCCTTGAAATCCAACAGCAGAAAGAGGAGGAGCTTAAAAGTCAGGATCAGTACTGGCAGCGACGTCTCGAAAATTTAGAAAAGAATCACGAGAAGATCAACACCATCATCAAGAACGAGTACAAGAAAGCAATGGCAGAGTTTACGGATGGTGATTATTCGCGAAGCTGATTTTCCATAAATCCCCCCCAAGGGGTAATTCCACATTCTCGTTCTCTCATATTTTCTAGGTAACAAGGTTCCAGTCTCGGGTGCGACGAAGCGCCCGTGCGTCGAGAATGGCAGCAAGGTGTTGAAGTGTTATCGGGACAATCCAAAGGAGATACTGAAGTGTTCTAGCCTGGTGGAAGAGTTTTCAAACTGCGTGGACCAACGTCGTGCGAATATCATTGCCGCGAGATGCTGAGGTATCGAGTCGTTAACTTAGCCGCTTATCCACTTTTCCTCTATCTTGTCCAAGTTTAAGGTTTAGTCTTCAACAAATTGTACAGCAGTTCGTATGAATAAAATATTTATTGTTAATATTGCAAAGATGGTATAACGTTCTTTATTTCAGAACCAGTACAATTTTCATACAAGTACAACTTATCAATCACTCAGGGTCACTGCTGCATAGAGGTCGATGTCAAGTTTGAGATTAGCGGATCAATAATATTCCGACAGCTCCGAGATTCTCCTGAATAGAATTATCTTTGCAGACGGGAATTCGAATAGCAAATCTTTCCATGAATTGATATGGAGACTCATAACATCGGTCACCGTGAGCGCTATGACATCGCTGTGGTGAGGCAGAGCGTTGGTTACGCCCTGTTTAACGCCGAGAATACTTCCCAGTCCTTGCACACTGGGACGTGGCTTGCTCAGAACCTTGACTTTTCCGGAATGTATAAAGTACATGGTGTGATTGACATCCCCTTCCTGAACAATGTAGTTTTTCGGGAAATATACGCAACGTTTCATTCTGGCTGTAAGTTGGAAGAGAAAATCTTCGTGCAGTCCGCGAAAAATATGAGATTCCACAAGCAGGTAGCCATAAGTATCGAACATAATTTGGTGTTGTAAGAATTTAGGCGTGCTCAAGAGCATACTCGGCATCCAGGCCCCTCTTTGCCTCACCCACTGCTGCAAACAGTATTCCCATATTCTTTGTAACAAAATGGGAGACAGGGATCTGCTCTCCATGAACGAATACAGCCTCTCCGCTTGGATCTCGAACTTCGTGAATGTGTATTGAGAGAAGTGAATGAATGTGGCTAAACTTGTTAGCAAATTCAATGCCAGTACTTGATAGAGGAAGATCAAAAATATTGTCGTCAGTATTTCAGACATTGTGGCAGGCTGGATGTTCTGAGTACCAACCGCGGTGAAGAGGTCCAAGTTGTATAGATACGCTAGCTGCATGGCCCCGATCCGAGTCGTTACGAAACGGGACTCCTGATTCGGGGGAATTTGATACCTGCAGCCGGTTTCTCGGCACGCAACGAATATCCATAGACAAACTCCCATGTGGACAAACATGAGATTCATAGCGCAAAGAAAAACGCCGCTCGTCGCCGGATTCATGTACAACTGTTTGTCACCCGCGGCTTGATAATTGAATACATGAAACAACCTCAGGAGACGATTTAGTTTCAACGTTGTAAAAAGTCGCGCTCGCACAGCAGGCTCGTTGGATGCATATCCTAATACTTCAAACGGGATGCAGCAGAGTAGATCCAACCAGAAGAGGTTCCTGCTGCGAACATACCTACGTACCGTTAGCTTGTAATTAGCAACAAAAGTGCCAGAGTTCTCATGGACGAAGTTAGTATGAAAGCCAAAGTATATCTTGACGAGAAAGAACAAATCACATACATAAATGAGCGAATTGATTTGTATATTTAATGCTTGCAGGGAAATTTGAGATGATACCAGATACACGCTGATCATGGAAACAGGAAAGCATAACGTCCAGTTGAAACATTTGTACCACGTCGATTTTTCTGACACAAAAATCAGCTTGTTTACCGTTTCGTTTTGCAAGTCCACGTCTTGCTCTGAATTCTCGTCACTTGACGTTGTTATGCGCGAGTCTAGAAATTCTGCATCCAGAATTGTGGCGTTTGTCAATCTGGTTTGAATAACGGGAAAGTGATCGATGATGTTATAGAATTTCTCAGCCGATATAATAAAGAGTAGAACGTGGCCACGGGCCATTATCTGCATCGTATGTCTTACAGGTATTTTCCTTCTGAACGAACCAAAAACGCTTCCGGGTCCGAGCGTGCAAATCAAAGTATCATCAGCTGCTAGAATATCGACAAAGCCGTCTTGAACTATGTACACATTACCCTGAACTTCGTTGCGGCGAATGATGGTGGTGCCTCGGCGATAGCAGGTTTCGTCCACCTGACACGCCAGCAATCTTGTGGCGCTGAAATCTTGATCTTTGAATAGACTCACTTTGGCTAATGCCGGGCCATGCAATTCCATGGCAACTTCTTCGTGTAGCTGAGAGGGCAAAGTTTGAAAAAGACTCTTCCAGTCCGATTCCTTTGAGCATTTCCAACGATGTTCCACCTCCTCCATAGTCAGGGTAATCAATTGGGGAGATACGTCTTCGGCTTTCAGATATCTAAGCAAGGACTGCATTTCCTGACGGTGGCTCGTGATACTGAGGTCTCCGCCTACTTTATTGCAAGTAATTTGCGCGACCATCAACCACCATGTGGGAATCACAGTTGCACAAACCAGCATTATTATAATCATTTCCAACGTCTTCACCGCTAATATCACGCCGTTACCACAACGCAACATAAAAGTACAGTAAAAATATACGGTAATGGCGTAGACGGCCAACGGGTCCTCGTACCCTTTGAATGCAGACTCTGAGAGCCACGAGTACGAGTTACACTCCATGTTCCGATAGACGCCCTCGCTGTGATGGAATTCGCAGATGTGCAGCATGTTCGCGCACGACAAGGCGTTCAACATAACTCCGGTGGATATCAGAAACTTGACATATGCCAATGACTTTTGATTGTGTTGAATGTCATTTTTTAGTGTGGAAAATCTACCAAATATTCGCAAAACTAACAGCGGTCGCGTAGTAAGATAGAACCATGCTTTTGTCAAGTGAGTTTTGTCACGCCCGAACGCGTTTTGTAGAGCGAATAATTCTAGCGGCAAACTAGTGACGATGTCTGCAGGAAAACTTGTCGAGAGATAGTGTTTCGCCGTTGACAGAGGGTGACTTACATATATCCCATTCTCATTGTAGTAAGAAATATGTAAGCGTAGGTAAATGTCTATCAGTCCGACAATATCGAACGAATAGCCTACTAAACGTACCAGAGGGTAGGCCACCAGAGAGGTAAAGAACTTCGGATAGAATACAGCGCTCAGGAAACACACAGCTTCGCGGAATTTCTCCCATTTCCTGAATCTTTTTCCAGTCGGATTTATGCCGCGTCGTAGCATCAGATATCGAATGACAGAAAATATTCCCATCTTCGCAAAAGGTGCCAGGTACTGCAAGATCGTCCCAGTTTCGTCTAGACTAGCGAGTTTTGGGTGTTCTTCCTGACCGTCTTTGTTGTTTTTCTCTATAGTCTTTCCAGTGAAGTAATTATAGTCTATAGCATTTTCAAACTGGGCTTTGAACTCGGGGAACATGTTGAGGGTGTCCCAGAAATCTGAATGTTGAATGGATATTATCTCGCACGTCGTTATAGTGTGTATATCGGCCAAATTGTTGGTATTGTGGAGAAATTCTACGACGAGTATCATCGATCCAGGTCCTACGATATTGCTTCTGTTTCTGTCAACGTCGCTCGGTAGCGCCGAAACAACTCGACAGTGTCCGTTTCGTAGGACGTACATTGCCGTTGTTCTCAGTCCAGCCCGTGCAATCGTTGTATCTTTCGTCAGAAGAAAGACTTTCGCTTTCCGAGCTAATAAATCCAAAAAAGCTGTGTCGCCTTTCTGGAATAATGGTACAGCTTTCAATGTTTTTATGATACTGCGTACGATTATCTTATCGTACAAATCTTCGCAAGCAATGGTCAATAGCTTCCCCTCGACGTTCCCGTTGAACTTGTTATATTCCCACTGCGTGCAAAGGTGGTCACCTACTCGCGATATAATGTCTGGCGAATTTCCACGCAGCGTTAAAAACCTAGTCACCCTAAAGATGTGCTCCGTCGCTACATTTTTACCCTCGTTATGAATTATGTAGGTGGCTCCCAGTTCGGCGCAAAAATAAACATACATTATAAGACTGAGTAATATTCCTCCATCCAATTGTAAAATTTCCCAATTATTCCGAGGCAACAATTGCGTTACTCCCAAGCTCGTTAGAGTATTAAAAGCGTAATAAATCGTGACTATCAGTGGGTCCTGAAATACTTCCTTTCGTCCCCGGGTCTCCGTTTCCTGTTCAGAGTAATAACCGATCCATGAATCGAGGCCGCACTTCTTTACGCGACAACTCAAATAGTACGTCGCGGTCGCCAGCCAATATGCCGCTATAGCAAATGTGAACAGTGATCTACAGATCCTGAGTGGCTCAACGTTCGTCCCAAAATTTTTTTCTACTTTCCGTATGTATTCGTACAATCTGTAGATTGTCAGCAGTCTGTTTACTCTGCAAACCGAAAGCGAATAGCGACTGAAGTTCCTGTCGCTTTGGTCTGTTCCGAATCCAATTGTGAATAATTCTATAGGTAGAGTAACGATGATGTCAATGAGGAAGCTCGTAGTCTGCATTTTGAGTCTCAGTAGATGTCCAGTCTCGACGATCATGAGTTGATCCGGTGACTTTATAGCGGTAGAAGCCTGGATGTATATATCGATGCTTCGTATTATAATGAAGATAGTATCCAGCAGGAGGAGCCAATTGGGGAAAGCTTGGGTAAATGCTATGTAGAACGGATACAACCAGATAACAATAATCGAAATGAATACGTTGACTTTTTCCCACCAGTTGAGGAAATTCGATTCTGGCTCCAGAATGCAGGGACAGCTCATTCTCAAGCATACCGCGTTCGACATCAATTCAACTTTCTCACTTAGAGTAAGTAATTCAAGATATCGCGAAGTTCTCATTCCGTCGATCGGTATGAGATCTAGAGGAACAGGATGGACATCACGTTTCACAATGCCACCAATCGCGAGCCATTGAGTCTTCAACCAACTGATGCCGTTTTGATATCTCGAACTTCCGTCGGACTGGTTCGGATCACTTCTCAATCTCCGCAAGTTTTGAGCAATGACGACTCGTAGATTCCGTTTTTCGTGAAGATGCTTCGCTACCTTTGGATAGAGATGCAACAGTCTGTAGAGACTCGTCGCATCGAGTATATGCAATTGAGAATGAGTTGCACTTCGAACATCTGCTCGACATTTAGCAGGTAGGAGCAGCATTCCTTCGCCCAATATAGTTCCACTCGATAACGAGAGTATCGGTGTTTCTGCGTCATCTTCTGTCAATACTTGCAAAACTCCAGAAATTATGTAGATCATTTTTGCTGTGTACCTTCGAAGCAAATACATGTTTTTTTTCCTCAGATTCGTACCTCTTCACAAATTGGTCATCCAAGTACTGTGAGTTGTACTGACCTATTTACTCGAAAGACATATTCGCCAGGAAGGAAGTACTGAACTCTCACCGTACAGCTAAGAGCGCGCTTAAATGCTACATCTTGGTTCCGTAACAGCTGGGAATGCCTCAACATTTCCCAGTGGAGATCAAGTTTTACCGAGCGCTGGAGTGGTCCTGGTAGCGAATCGAAGAACTCCGGCGTATCTCGTATCGCCGCTCTATTTTCCAACAGCATCAAATGGTACAGATCAAGTTGTTTACGCAGGTAATGCGTCGTACCCCATGATTTGACGAAGTTTGCTTCGGACCTGTACTCACATTTTTATAGTCGTACATTAGTCCAGTAATGGATCACGAAACGGATAAAAAAAACTCAGCTTCGCTTACTTGACTTCCAACATGAAAGAAAGCTGCCTCCACATATTCCTCCTGAACATGCTCACCAGGAAAGCATAGAACATGGACTTGATGAAGAGGCCGGTGACCATGGCGATGCTGAAGAAACACCATTCTCTTGCTATGGTGGCTGAAATATTTCCGCGAGCGTTATTCCAGTTGAGTGACAATGTAACTGTAACTGCGGCCAGGAATTGATTCAGTGTTTCAGACGAGTCCAGTATATCAGGTGGAAAACTTTGCGTCCAATTGATCTCTTCGCAACCCCAGCATGCCATGGTATGAAGTAAGGCTGCTAAAATGTGACCAAAGACGAGATAAATTGTCACATAACTTGCTATTAGATGCCACAAGCTTCTGGCCCCGATGGCATATCGAAGGTGAAGAAAATTCAGCGGCAGGCGGTAGATCCTTAACAACTTCATCGACAAGAATACAGCGTACATTTCTTCGTCTTCGCTCATGTCCCACACTTCGTAGATCAAGTTGAACGGAATCAAAGAAATAGCATCGATGATGAGCAAAAACCAATTCGTAGGCAGGTACTCTCTCGTCTCTCGCACCTTGGTCCACAGGTTGTGCCCCACTTTTAGTACGACGTCGGCCAAGTAAATGACGTCGCAAATAGGTATGATGTAGGATTCCGATATCGGTATGGTCGAATCAGCACTGTATGCTATTTTGTAGATTACAAGAAAGTTTACCGCAACGACTGACAATATCACAACACTCGCAAAGAACGTATCAAACGGTAAAAATAGCGCGTTTTGCCATTCAATTCCTGAATATTGTTCCTCGGAGTTAGGCCCCAAATGCTGGGTTCTCTTCTCATTCACTTCTGTTTCATTATCATATTCTTCATAACGCGAGTGTCTCTCCGAAACTTGTGTGGACATGATCACAAGGATAGGGATATACTATTTTTATCCACAACTAATTATCAGAAAAGCCCAATGATAGATTATTACAATTACCATTACTATTTGTTATATGTAGAAGATAATTCACGTTTTGACATTTGTCAAGCCTACGTGTCATTATTTGCTGAAACAATTGCCAGATGCAGAAGTTCAAAGTGGTTTTGAGGATTTTAATCGTTCCTTTCAATATCCGTGAATTGAGTAACTCGCGTCTCGTTGCTGTTGGGAAGATTGGAGAAGCAAGTCACTACCGATCATTCAAAGGTATTTCTTATTATTCCGAAACTTGATAAAGCTAATACAAAAATTGGAAAATAAACCAACAGACAATGTAAAACAGGATTATGCATAATACGCAATACATACTAGAAGTAATTTCTAGAAATGCTAACAAATGATTAAGGCCCTTATTTCTATACTTTGATCAATATCCAAAGCTAACGAATTGAAGACATTGAAAAACTTGGCGAATGTACCATTTCTACTTATCTACCGTCTCGCGGAATTAGTGAAGTAACAAGTACCCGACGCCTCACCGATTGTTAGAAAATAAGTAGCAACGTTCAACTCGTCAAATTACATCGGATCAGATAATCGTCATTTACAAAAACGAGAGATACCCGAAATTCTGAGGAGAAACGTGAGAATAGGTATAGGATTAATCTATGACTTTAACAAGACGACGATGCAATAAACGCCCAAGGTTCTACAATCAATGTCGATCATAGACCACAACGACGTTCCAGAGGCTAACGTTACCGACAAACACCATCCGTTTTCAATGAAAAAGGGAATGAACTTAGAATTATTCCGTCTTCTTGTCTCCGCTCGATTGCAGCTTGGCATGTTCCTCGCTCAATCGGTCGTATTCCTTGACCAGAGACTGCGCCTGGGACGTAACCGCCTCCTTGTCTTTCTTCTCCTTTCTCAAATCAGCCTCCAGCTCCGAGATCTTCTTGTTCAAATCTTTAACTTGGTCCTTGAGGTCCGAAACTGCTTTGTCGTGAGCCTCGTTCGAGTCATTCTGGGCACTTTCTCCGGACGATTTCTGAGCCAGAAGAGATTTAGCCGTGGTAGTCGCGGACTGGGCCTGTCTCATAGCTGCTTCGCTCTGAGCCAGAAGCGTTGCCTGGGCAGAGATCAATGTAACCAGACGACGAATGACCAGACTCAAAAAAAGGGCAAATCCGCATATGTAAAAATTTCGCTGAGCTCTGAACAGTCTCATGTTTCCTGAAACGAGAGAGTATTTTATTATTTCATCGTAACTCCGGTATCGGAAGGACCTGACGGTGTTTTTTCAAATACTTTTCTAGTTTCTCTTTGCAAAACTATCTTACCTTGCATCTCCGTGTTCAGGTGCACGTGTTCGCCGACTTCGACGTTAGAATACTTGCGTATTTCTCTGATCGCATCCAGTAAAAATAAGACTAAAATAGCCAATAAGACTAGGAAGTATATCGACGCCTGAGTGCTCAGGCTTTGGAGGAACCTGGACTTGAACAGCCTTTGCCATCTCCTCGGAGACGCTACCGGCAGAACGAGGAGCAAAACCACAGCTATTTCCACGTACAGAAAAGACGCGATAATCGTCCACTGCAAGCTCATGTTTCTTCCTTATTTTCCTTCTTGGTTGCACGAGTATATCTGAAAAGTAGTAAACTGTCTTCAGATCCATTCGTCAACGAATCGAGGGTGAGAAAGTAGAAAAAACATTTCTCCGGACATCGTGTCGGTTATATACATATATTTTCTTAACGTGCGTATCGACGTAATATTATTCACCGTTACGACTAATGAATTACAAGTAGCAAATGTACAAGTACAAATTCTTCAGAACTTTATTACATTTATGTGGTCAATATTGTCTTGCAATTTCTAACGCAAAATTTCCCAGGGTATCGGACAAGACCGACTATTACCTGAATCACAGAGATCTATTATTAAACGCTTCTAGACACTGAGAATTTAGTTAAATTTATGCCACCACTAAATATATCGAGGACCGTTGGAGAATAGGAAAGTCGTCCACAGAGCAGAAAATGTATGAATTCCTTATGTGTCAAACGATTGCGGCAATTGATAACTGGCTAATAATCGAATTTCCGCTGTAATTTCTGCATCACACCTCCAACGTATCGGTATAGAGAAGAAAATGGAATCATTACGCGTGAATTACCCAAGTGCCTGGATTTTGTGACGCAATATTAATTTTGAATTGCAAATGTGATGACGGGGGACAAAAAATTGAAGCACACTTTTCGGGGCCATATAAGATTTGACCAATGTGTGGGATATGTGACGCGAGGCTGCGATTACCTTGCACAACACTTTCACGTATAACAGGTGTGGGACAAATGTCGGAGAATGGGTGCAGACTGCAGAGGCGACTAAATCAGTTGACAGCCAGCTTTTAATCGGTTGATAAACTTTTGAAAAACGTTTGAAAAAACGGTATCGCCGATACTTACGTGGAACTAGAAAGTCGTACGCCGGCTAGTATGATGGCCGAAATACAGATGATTCATCCGCCCAGGTTAACGAGTATGTAGTCAAGTACAAAGTGCGTGCGGGATGGATGTTTTTCAAGTTTATAAATAAACTGCGCTCGCGATGACGTCGTACTTCGCACTCGGAGTCGGGGATACGGTATCTTTTTCTACGAACTACGAAGAAAGACACAGGGTCGTTTTTGATTGGTCGGGATCCCGGTGCCGCGATTCCGGTGTTCCTGAACCAATGCGTGTCAGTTTCGTTCCGCGTTCTGCCGTTCTGCGTGTTTTGGCTCGATTCAAGAACGCCGCTAACCAACACGTGTCTGAAAACCAGCAACAGCTTAGAGAGCTCGTTCGATAACACGACGCGCTGCTCCGTTTCTCGCCGATGACGACGATATGACGACGATATTCCGACGATATTAAAATGCCAGGTAAAATTAGGAACAACGTGCTGACCTACGAAGGGTGCAATTACTTCAGGTATCGATTGCTGCTGTCTACGTTGTCCGGGAAACCTGTGCGAATCACCGAGATACGGGTGAACGACGACGATCCCGGCCTCAGAGGTTAGGCCCTAGATGTCAATGAAGTAACCTCAAAAACGGCAGATTTCTACAAATTATTCACCGTTCCCCAGAGTATGAAGTCAACTTTATCCGTCTCATGGACAAAATTACAAATGGGACTAGAATTGAGCTGAACGAGACAGGAACCAGTGTTTTTTACACCCCTGGTTTGTTGGTCGGAGGGGATCTCGAGCACGAGTGCAGTCTGGAACGAGGCGTCAGCTACTATCTAGAAGCAGTCATGATGTTGGCTCCCTTTTGCAAGAAGCCCGTGAATATCAAGCTGAAAGGCATCACAAACAATACCCTAGGTACTGTCCGTGTTTGGTAGACAAAATTACAAACTTACAGCCACCTCATGCGATAACAATTATTTTCAGATCCTTCTGTCGATAGGCTGAAAGCTAGCGGCCTGCCAGTTGTTAAACAATTCATCGTAGGAGACTGCGATGTGGATATGAAAGTCTCTAAACGCGGCGTAGCTCCGCTAGGAGGTGGCGAAGTGTTCTACAAATGTCCGTTGAACCGTTCCCTCAAATCCGTACAGGTTGGTTCATGCTTTTTCTTCCTCATTAGGAATTCTTGATCATTGAACCTCGACAAAGATTTCCAGCTTCGATCTATGTTGTTTGTTAAAGTGCCAGAACTGCGGAATGGTCAAGAGAGTGAGAGGAGTGGCGTGCTCGATACGAGTTTCACCAGCCATCGCCAATCGTATGGTAGAATCTGCTAAGGGAGTTCTCCTCAAGTTTATACCCGATGTTTACATTCATACGGATCAAACTCGGGGTGCCTCTAGTGGAAAATCTCCAGGTATACACGAAACTGCGATATGTAAACTTGATTATCGTCATAGTGTGTTCATTTGTGGGTTTCGTTTCATAGGATTTGGGCTCAACTTGGTGGCTGAAACAACGACGGGAATATTTTTGAGCGGAGAGGCGTTTTCACCCTTGACAGAAACTGGATCTTTACCCTGTGTGCCGGAAGATCTCGGCAGGGAGGCCGCGCTGTGTCTCTTGGATGAAATATATAGGTAATACACATAATAAAATGTCTGTTGTATTTTAAAAGGGAACTTCTCGAAAATACCGATTTTTCAGAAGCGGATGCGTCGATTCTCCGTTCCAAAGCATGGCAGCGTTGTTTATGGCCCTAGGGAAGAAAGATATTTCCAAATTGACGATAGGCCCGTTGACACAGGCAGCGTGAGTACTTTTAAAATTGTAAATTCATTCAATCGTTTATAGGTAGTATTAAAAAAAAATGTGCTCTCAAATCATGTGGTATTTTAGGACGCAATTTCTACGGGACTTGAAAGACTTTTTCGGCATAGTTTTCAAGCTAGACATGGTAAGCAACGAGGACCTGGAAGATGAGGAAAAACGTCTTATTTCACTGACTTGTGTTGGTATTGGATACACGAATATTAATCGTCGCGTCATGTAGATTTTTAGAATTTAGTTTTTAATCAATAAAGTTTACAATGAAAATTAGCAAAACCTTCAGGCACGTTGTGGCTATTTTATTACAACAACTAACGAATAATTTTCTGCGGTCGTAAGTTCAATATTAATTACACATCCAAATTCGAATACAAATGTACAATGTTATGATAGAACAAATTCTTGAAGGTACAACGGCTTCTTAGGCCATCCCCGAAAACTGTGTGATTTAGCGTCTCTCCACGATTGCTGATAAGCCGCAGAGCTTTGTTTAGCATCCAGATACGTAATCTTTTTCGGATGATTCAGTTCAAAGTGGGATATTTGATCGAATCTCTCAATAGTTTTTAAGAATGTTTTAAACAGTTCTTGCCTACAGACCGACAAGTAGTTTCCTTTAGTCTTCTTCTTCGTGACACCTTGTTTTCGTCCATCCACAGATATTTCCAATTCTCTGTTTAAATATATAGAACCAGGTTACTAGCTCTCCAAACGATGACAAATATTTTTTCATCCCTGGTGAAATATTTACCTCTCTGGTACCGCGGACCATATTATACCGGAAGGGCAGGGCTGATTTCTGGCAGGTCCTTTTTTATGGGGAAAACTTCTCTCCGATTGCGCGATAATGGGACCTTGAGCAGCGAACCTATTGAAAATTCCACGTTGCATTGCTTCCAGAGAATAAGGACATTGCCCTCCGATGCAATAGCTGTTCATTCGAATTATTGGAATCAGTCTCGACAACAGCGCCCCTTGAATACCAACAACGTTCCATCTATAGGAGAATATGAATGACCAATTTTTATGCAACGAGGTACTCTGATGTATTGAATATTGAATGATAATCATTTTTTTCTTGTTATCGATGGTATACCGTTCACTCACTTGGCCATTTTGTCCGAACAGGATAAACTCAGAGTCCGATCCCCTCTTCCTGGTTTTATTCTCAAAGGCCCAACGACGTGATAATTAATTCCAGGGAGATGAAGATCTTGCATTTCTTGCGTATCCACGCATTTTGCTCCTGTCCGATGTACATCGTTGCATGCATTACTGAAAATACCTTCGCCGAGGGCGACTCTTTTCATTTCAATTTCGTTGCTTGCCTCAAACTTTCGTTTCCTGACACGCACATTATCGTCCACTGTTTCTTCTTCGAAAATTGTAGGAAATATTGAACAATCTCCGCAAGGAGTTTGACTACAAAAATAGTGAAACGAGATATTACTTTTCAGATTAATCTTTCTACTCGTATCAGATTCGAAAATATCGCTTTTGGTGTTACTGAGAACTAGATTCAATTGATGGTACAAATAGCGTATGAAACCTCGACGAGCTAGAACCTCTGCGTGCGAGTCGCTCAATCTACTTCCAATCTCCCATTTTTTCCTATCCATCAGTTCTGTGCCGCTCAAACACTTTGTGCCAGTTGCTAGCGATACTACTGACAAATTCTCTGTAGTATCATCTCTTAAAACTATTCCTGCAAGAACTGTCCACTCGTTATCCTTTGGTTTACCCGTTTTTCTCAGACCGTTGTACTTATCAAAACAAAGCTGCGCTATTTTATCTGCTAAGTTATTCATTACTGTAACATGTGACACGGATTTGCGCATATTATCAAAAGGTTTGTCTTGGATGAAAGTTTACATATATTAGAAGAAAAATACCCGTTCACCAAAAATTCGGATGCTAAAACTACGATTCTGTTCAAACTACGTTGGTTGGATCCCACGTGTATTTCTTCTGAGGCAAGTTGGACAAGATTTTCATGTGCTGGTCGCTTATGACAAAGTTCAGTTCAATGTTATCTCTGATGTGTTCTTTCTTTGAGGCTTTCGGTATGATTCCTGTAAAGAAAAGACAATTCAATTTTAATATTCATTTGCCTTTTACTCCTTGAAATTGAATCTGTCCACCCTACCAATATCCTGCTGCAGTGCCCATTTAAGAAGCAATCTGGCAGCCGATGCTTTGTACTCCGCGGCTATGCCGTTCACAATTGGATCGTCGAGCAGTTCGGTTGTTTCACTCGTGCCCAGAGAGGAGTAGGCTTGAACGTGAATCTCTTCCTTGTCACAAAACTGTCTCAATTCCTCTTGACGATAATGCGGATGGCATTCGACCTGTAGAATTATCGGAACAATTATGCAACGATCGAGCTTGTCGGTGACTCAACTTTGTCACAAACGTTGTTCAAATATTTTTTTACTTGATTGACAGCAGGCCTGACACCGTAGTCGTTGGCCAACAATTCTTTCAGATGTTTAACGAGGTAGTTGGATACTCCGATGGATCTGAGCACGCCCTGCTTTTGAAAATCGGCCAACACTTTCCAGGTAGCGTCTCTCAGCTTGACATTATCCGGCGAAGTCTCAGGGATCGATCCGGCTCCTGGCCAATGAATCAAGTACAAATCCAGGTAAGTGAGACCAAGCGCAGAGAGGGAATTCTTAACGGCATTGCGAACCACTTCCGGGTTTCCTGAATCAGATGGAGCTGAAACGAGGAAAAAATCGATACCGTTAATTTTAATACTCGAGTAGGTACAATCTACAAAGTCACTATCTTTCTCTGTCAATAAATTGACTTGCCAAGTTTTGTAGTTATGAAGATATCCTCTCTCTTCAGATTGTATTTGGGCAACAGTACCTTCAGCGCTCTGCCTATGTCAGCTTCGTTTCTATACCCCGCGGCGGTATCTTGAATAGATCGAAGAATGCGGTCAAAAATGTGAGGAAGGATGATATGATATAGAGAATCGGTTGCGGAACTTTTGAGATTCGCTTACCAATTGATCGAAATCCAACTCGCAGAGCTTCGTCGAGAACTTCCAGGATGAGGTCGCTGCCTTGTATTCTGTAAGTTCCAACTGGAAGTAAACTTTTTAAGTATCTGGTGAAAATAATGATCGTTGCGATTTTCCCTCAATCACTGCTTACATCCAACGAGAGGCATCTCATAGCCGCTCGAGAGTTTCACGCACTTTTTCACCATCGACATTTTCCAATTTTCAGATTCCAATTTGGAATATAAGTCGCAACGAAGATTACAAACTCGAACTACGCGACGAAACTTTTAAATAGTAAAATGTATACAATCTATTATCTATCAACCCCCGACAACTTATTCGCGGTGCAACGTGCAACCATATGCGAAATTGCGAACTGCGAGAGTTTATAGGTTAGAGCGCAGATTTGATAGCTATCGCGCCCTATCTTTATTAACGACTTTGGCGGACTTGGATAGTTAAAAATAGGCTGGGGTTATTTGTTCCGGCAATAACACAGCTGATGGTGTCCTGGGACAGATGAGTTCGTCTACCAGAATTTTAGCGGTCTTAATCAAGTTGTTGAATATGGGAATATCACGATTCGGTACCGGGAACCCGGGGCAGGGTCGCCACTTACGGGATTTGTCCTCCCGATCTCTCAGGTAAACAGGCTGGGAAAAGAAAATTCCTTCAGGAATGCCGAACGTTCCTAAACAATCAATAATGAGATTAATAAAGATATTATTCAAAAAAAGCATGGTTTCCGAATTTTTCACTCTCACCATCGGAGCATATTCCTAAAGATATAATTTCACCATCCATTTTATAGCTCTCGCTGTACCAGAGACTCAGGAGATCGCAGACCGCTTTGCACTTTTGACTTTCATGTACCAGCTTCGTTTTATCATAATCAGGGTTCATGTCGTATGTCGCATAAAAAATTGATCTCAGCTCCGTCTGTTTCGTACCGACCGACAAGGTTGTTCCTTTGGGAGGATTCAGCGCCCGGTCATTGGGTCTGTAAACGTCGTGCCTCTGCACGGCATTGGATACATCCACGAAATGGTTGACCCCTGCAAAAGTTTACCTTGTGGATGTAAAAACTGATAAGAAGAGCGATATTTGAATGAGCCAGTTTTTCCTTTTGCCTGTAGCCCATTACCCAAGAATCCCCAAACAGGAGGACACCCTATCTCCTCCAATGGCACACCGATAAGATTCGATACGTCGTGAAGAACTTCCAGGCCCCGATATGCGCTGACAACTACGATGTTATTGGTATCGAGCTTTGTAGCTGCTGCTGCGAGTACCCCTGCATTGAAACAGGTCGGACCATTCGAGCAAAACATAACTTTCATATGGACTGGAGAGAAAGAATTTATCTCTGCTGCTAATTCGAGCGTCGCGGCACGACTACGGCTCAGCCAATGATCTGTTCCCTCACGATGATCCCTGCAAGGCATAAATATGACCGAATTGATGTGAACACCCAATTCTTGGCTAGGGCTTGCCTCAGTATTTCATCCAATACAACGAGTACATCGCAATCGGATAGAGCAGCGGCTACTGTTGGCACGATTTCAGTAGCATCTTGAAGATCCTCGCTCACCGGTGCACCTCGTGAAGACGTGTTGTACAGTTTGATTTTAATTCCATTAGCTAGATGTAGATTTCGACTGAACAGTAATTCGCCGATAAGATTTTCGCAGAGGGATTCATCTCCTCCCAATATAGAAACGTTCAGTTTCCTATGCCCTTCTTTCAACGCAGTATTTCGTCTTTCTACCTCGAACTCCTAGACATGATTCACGGTTTGTACATAATTGTTAAATTGTGAAAAAAAAATGCGTTGAAAAAATCAATAGACCTGGACGAAATCTTGCTTCAACGATAGCAGCTCATGTTTCGTGAGATGGGACTCTAGCCCGTAGTACTCGTGAATAAATTCCCAAAATTGAGTCGCTCCACCTATGTACGTGGCGTTGCGAGGACTTGTTCCAATTTCACGCCAAACTAGTGGCGAACTTGCATGGAACCAGCCGTGCGATTTGCAGAATTCTTTCAACCAGAGCTGTGCAATTGAAGATATTGAACGTTATCTCGCTAGAGTCAGACGTATGACGTGCGTCGGTGAACAAGCATAGTAATTTCATACTTCCCACTCTTCACGCTGCTTACAAATCTTGCGAAATTGAAAGTTCGGTAGCATACGGGACAGATAACCGGCGACGTAGCACACGTGGACGAACATGTGGTCTTCTGGAATACCAGCTATCAACATCACTGGCTGACTCGCCGTCATACTTTCGATTGCATACTCGCATTCACGTTCCCTTAAACTTTACCCATTTCCTCTTCACTTTTATTTCGGTGTATTGGCAACGTGTGTAGTTTGAAGTTGGTTCATGCGCGAATATGGAGCAAATGTTTCTCCTCTCAAGTACGCACATTACACTATGAATGCAAAATAATACGATTCGACGAGCAATTGACACTAGGCCAGTTATTTTATAGTGACTTATCATTTTATTGTCAAGAATAGGAAATGATATTACATAAATGCTTAAGATACAAAGGTACAAATTTCTTAATAATAATAATAGTCAGAAAACCAAATACAGAAAGATCTCCGAAGCCAATGGTCATTAAAACAAATTCTTTGGCATCTAAAAGGTAGAAAATGGAATAGTCATGAGGAAATTAACAAGTAATTTGTCCGATTTTTACACGAGTCCGTTTGTTCCTAAATTATCTCTAAAATAATATAATGCCGGAGTGCAATTATTAAGTTGCCTACAACTGTTAGCTTGAATAACGACACACTTATAAAATTATATAATTACATAAATAGAATTAAGATGTAGAAGGAGGTTGACGTTCCTTAAAATTCGTCGTCCGATATATCTGGCAAAGCGAGCGAATCGTCTTGGAATGTGGTATCGGGTGATGAGATTGGATATGGATTTATGTCTTGCATTCCTGGATAAGATAGTATTTCCGGATCTAAGAAGAAAAAAAAATGTTTTGACGTCAGAATCATGTAAAATGCAATCAAATTCAAAAGTCAACTCGATCCCAAAATCGTCTTACCAGATTCGAAACCTTCGTCGTCATAAATTTGAATCGAACGAGTTAAACCAGCAACTAAGTCCTCGAATTCAGCCTCCAGGGGTTTTTCATCCACGTTGACTGCAAAATAAAAAATTCTTTTAAGCAATTTTCAGGTAAAGTAGCCCAAGAATGCGGATTACAAATAATGTGATCGTTTCGCGGTGATTATTGTTACGAACAAGCTTATCGATGGACTTTTATCTAGATTATTTTCTCTGCAAAGTTCTTACAAAAGTTTTCTGCCTCGTCGTAGTAGTAGGAGAATTTTTCTGGCTCAGGATACGAGTGTTTGTTCTGTTTGATACCGGTAGGCGTCAATGGTTTTTTGAAGATGCTGTCTTGCGGCAGTCTCAGAGTCGGGCTGCTCTTCTGCATCTTTAATTTCGGCGAAGAGCTCCTCATCGGTATAGGCTTCAAGTCTTTCACCTGAATAAAAAAGTTGTCCGATTAATTTTGCATCCCCTCTTATCGTCTTTCCCCGATCAAAATTCAACAATTTAATGTTTGAAAGAAGACCAAACCGAACCTTGAGGTGTTTGTCTCTCGACCTCGGGGATATGGGTCTTCCGTCGATGTCCATCTGAGTAACCGACGGTTTGAGTAACTCCGTTTGTGGTTGACCCTTGGATCCTATCGGAGGCTTGAAACCGGTCGTGTCGACGTTGAGGTCCGAGATGGGGCGCATGGAGAGACCTTTAGGTTTGCCCGCAGTGGATCCGAACACCTTGGCCGGAGTAGATCCAGGAAATCCTAGACGGATTCCCGGCTGTCCCGGCTTTCTCATAGTTCCACCTTGGTCTGTGGAAAGAAGAATTCCTCAAAGTTTGAGACGGGGAACACGGAATGCAGAGTTAATGCGAAGCGTGTTTTTCCGATTCCATTCACGCCCCTGGCGACGTTGTAAGATTGACGACGTTGAGATCGACAGATTGTTGATTTGAAAAACGTAATCGAGTCGAGAATGACTGTCCAGAGCGTAGGCGAAGAAGCGAAGGTTATTTCTTATTATTTCTTACCTGGCATATTTGCAGCCTGCTGGACCGGGTCTTCCGTATTCCCGAACAAATCGAATATACCAGCCATTATTCGCCTCGATAATTGTCTTCGCAGATATTCGTTGAGATTATTTCGATCGTATTTCGTTTCGTCGTGAGAAATGTACGTTACGAGTGCGCGTTCAAATATCACTCGTGATGCAACGTTTTCCGTGATTATCCGTTGTCCTGACCCTTCAAAACAAATCTTGAATAGGCTTCGCTCGATTTGTCCGTCTAATGGCGCCACTATCGGGCAGGAAGGTGGCGCCACCGAGTGACGAACCGACGTATGACTATCGCCGCGAGCGAGTAGGCGGGAACGGGTTCGAAATTCGAACTGACTTACAACAAGTACTGAGGCACTTTTTAACGTTTCTTACTCATCGTCAAGTAAGAAGGGCGCGGAGGTGGGATCGAACACTTGGCACGAAATTCAACGATCGGGCAGGTTGCGCGTAATATCATTTCCTATTGTAAACAAAATATCAAGTGTGTATTGTCGTTAACGTGGCGCACGTAATTGATAATTATATCGGGTAATTTCTCAGTAATACATCCTTTAGAGACCCTCGTCGTCTGCCAGCTAACGATTACGCGAACGGAGCTTGTTATACGTTAATTAGGTTGTATTATACCTTAGGCCGCGATTGATTCGCTCGAGAGCTCCAATTGGAGAACATCAATTGGCTCGACTGGATCAGTTAATTACTCGAAGGGTAGAAGAATGTAGCTGTTTGAATGAAACCCGAAGCTTATCCAACCAAGTGGACTTAGGGTACAGTTGACGGCTAATTGCGACCGAATATAAACTCGAATTATCGTCCCAGGTTGATGATGACTGGAACTCCTGCGAGTTGCCGGTCTCAGTCTATTCCGAGCGTTCATTCAATTGGATCTTGATCGCAAACTTCAAGCTTGGTTTATTGTAGGTGGGTGAATTTATTATTTTAAAATTCGCATGGCACGAAGCAAGACAATCTGTTTTTTTTTTCGTTTTAAGAATCAGCGACGGTACACCGCAGCGACCTGAACGAACTGCAATTGACACGTCGCGGTGCTCTGGCTTTCTATCTCGGGTAAATGGAAAAGAGTGGCGTCGAAAAGCTGAAAATAATGCGCCGGTGTCAAAACTTCGGAAGTCCGAAACCTTGTAATTGCCAGAATTCGGAATTTTAATAATATCGCGTGTCTAATGACAAAAGGTCGTAAGCGCCAAAAATGCGATTTTGGTGGCAAAAGGGCGAACAAAAAATTTTTTTTCGTTGCATTCGCTTCAGAAACGTGAAACACGCATAGATCCATTTAAATTCGAAAATAAAAAACTTAAGCGCAAAAGGTCCTATCCGCCAAAAATTACAATATTTTCCGGTAATGTTTAAAAAACCTGAATTTCAATTCATTTATGCATTTTCAGAACTTTCGCACAAAATGCACCGAAAACAACAGAAAAACAAAACTTTTTACCATTTTGACAGTAAATAAACAAAAAAAGATATTATTCGCCCTCATGTCATTAGCCAGCCGAAAGTCAAACAAAAAATTTTTTTTTGCGAATCGCTTCGAAAATACTCGAAACGCGAAGATCCGTTGAAATTTCCAAGTTCTGAAACGTTCATGCAAAAAGTCGTGAGTGCCACCCTATGAGGAATAAATTTCACGATCAAAGATTTTTTTCCTTCTCAGATTCGACTTTTCGGATAGATGTTCAGAAGTAGAAAATTTCAATAGATCTTCGCGTTTCGAGTGTTTTCGGAGTGATTTAAAATAAAAAATTTTTTGTTCGACTTTCTGTCTGAATAAGTTTTTTTTTCTCCTCAGATTCGACTTTTTGGATGGATGTTCAGAAGTTGAAAACTTCAATAGATCTTCGCGTTTCGAGTGTTTTCGGAGTGATTTGAGAAAAAAAACTTTTTGTTCGACCTTCCGGCTGGCTAATGGCATAAGGGCGAATAATATTTTTTTTTCCGCAATTCCTGTTCCTTGATTTTGGTTTTTTTTGGAAATGGGTGAAAGTAGTGACAATGCACGAAGAAATTGATTTGATTCGAACAGCATCGAACGTGTACTCAGTCAAAATCCGGGAAAAAAAATTGTTCGCCCGAATAATGGCGCTTACGACCTTTTGCCATTAGACACGCGATATGTTTTCAATTGGGGCTTGGAACTTGCAACATTAAAATTTTGAATTTTGGCCTTTGCATATTTCGGTTTTTCCAAGTTTCTACAAGGTTTCGGCAAGTTACCTGTCACTTTAATTCGCACAGGCTTATCCATGAACTCTGTTTATATGTGTGTAGTCATCTGTTCCGCTGTATATAGTTTTTCTGTTTTGGTCGCCTAGGTCCGACTAGGCTGTCGCCTCTTAACCCGTTCTTATACAGTCCACTAGCAGTACGTCGTTATATTCGAAATAAAGCGCAAGTACGTACTGCACTTTATCGCGCCACGAGTATCTTTATTCGCACCGACTTCAGGTTCCTTACCCTTCCTCCTAACCGACGAACGCCTACCACGATCAGCTACGCGTTACACGATACATACACCTATAACCCAAAAAATGACCTCACCGATATACTCCGCTTTATGCCTCCGCGGTACAAACTTTACGATCAGCGAACTTACGTGAATAAGACTGTACTGTTCTACCGTTGTTTCATAAAAATTTCACGATTTTGTAAGAGAATTATGTTCATTCTGGTATTTACCCGTAATATTTGCAAATTTTTGCAAAGGTTCAACCTCTCATATGACACTTTTCTCGTAATTTTAATATCGCAATTGTGTTCTTAATCAGCATCCAAAGTAAAAAACAAAGTTAGCACGAAACGTGGACTCACACTGGCACGGAAAAAAATCGATTTCCGCGAGCCATTTGCTCAAAGACAGATTGCGATACTGAATCGGGGTTTGCGTTCATTTGAAAGAGCTCGAAAAACTGCTTTCTCGGTTTTTCTTTCCATCGGTTCACCGAACTTTGGGACAGTTTTTTTGATCTGTTGAAAAATCATTACGATGACACTTAGACCGTTCTGCCGTGCCACCCTTCATACGTACATACATGGGTATGTATGTATACTTCAGCAACCCGCCGCGAACTAATTGACTCTGGCAGTTGACCTGGAAGGAAATGTTGCCGTGTCGGCAAGGGTTGGAGAGGGTTTCCATTCTTTGCTTGCTGTTATCGTCGCCGTCTGTTTCTCTGCGTCATACCGGAATCAAATATTATAGTTTTCACTGACCCATCCAATAAATCGTCATGTGTCGATATTTTACCTCGGGATCCGAAATATTCAATAATATTCTTGATTAGGCAACTTCGTCCCGGGTAATAACGCTTCCGCGCCGAAGCACCCTGACGGACAGTCGGTCAACGGACTGATTACATATCGGTTAAGTAATTGGTCAGATACAGATGCCCAACTCTAACTGCCTGCAGTGCATATCAACTTTTCGTTAGGTCACCGTAAGTCGGCTTTGGCTTTCAATCCGACAATCGTTATAACGATAACGATAACGATAATAATAATAATAATAATAATAATAATAATAATAATAATAATAATGAAAAGCGACAATAGCGAATAATTCTAGGAGCTGGGAATTGTTTCCCAGGAAAAGGAGGTCGTGGAATATTATTTCATTATATTCTACGTGCCTCGACATGGGCAGAACAAATACTCTAGCAGATATACGAATGCAGTTCGCGGAATTATTATTCCATCAGTCATACACCGCCGAGAGTTTATTTCCCATTTTTATTCACTTTGCAGTTGGAAAATTGGCGAAATTTTTCATCACCAACGAATTCAGATGCCGATAGTTTCGGGCCTGCACATTTGCATATACCGTGCATAAAATTTTGGCGGAATTCGGAGACGAACCGATACGCGATATGTCCATTGTTACTCGTGAATTTATCCGGGACTGTTAAAAAAGCCATTCCGTCGGTCTACCTCTTCGGCTCGTGGCCAGTTTCGCGTGCACCCCGCGAACGGCGAACCCGGGTCGTTGTACCATCGCCATAAATTGATTAAACCTTCGATATTTGCTATGTAGGTTAACGGCAACTGTTTTGAAAGCGCGGCCTGCAACCCCGCCTGCACCTAGGGATAATAATTAGGTACATTGCGCCAACACCCTCCACCCGTTCGAGGTAACGAGACTTTCGCACGCCCCACGCCCGTCGTGGCAGGGAAATGGCCGACACCGAACCAAAGGCGATCAATTTTTGAGACCTGAAATCGAAAAATGTGTGGCCAGGTTGGCCCGTATGTAGGTGAGGCAGGCAGGTGCGTGACGCAGGGGGACATCAGGCATCGGGCTATCGAGCGACCTAGAGTTTCGAGCTCCGTCGTGGAGTTCTACCACACGAAGAATCGATTATTTCACGTACAAAGCCAAGCCTCTCCTCGGCGGGCGACCTGGCATAGTTCGCCATGGAGGCTCGTTCCAGCAGTGTTCGAGAGTCCTCGCCGTGCTCCTCGATTTCCGGGCTTCACAGCAACCCCCCGTGCCAGGATCTGAAGCGAAGCTCCGGAGGGAGCATCGAGCTGTCCGTCGGCCAGGGCGACGACAAGAGTACCCCCGCCCGGGTGCCGAGGAAGTTCATCACGAACTGGCGGCAGGCCTGCGACCGCACCAGGGACCGGACCAAGGAGCTGTTGAAGCGTTGGAGAACGGTCCCGGGGCATGAGGATGAATTTCTACCCGCGCAGAACCCCGTCAAGGATCCGGATCATCCGGGATGGAGCGTGCACGTCTGGAGTAAGCCGCCAGGGAGTTGCTTTTCATTTATTTTCCGTCCCCGCGTTCATTTCGACCTAAAACGCCTGCGGTAAATTGGAGTGTTTCGGTACTTTGGTACTTTGATGAAATATGGAGTCAGGGATGTTTGATTGTGAGAATAAAGGATTCGAAACCCGCAGCTACCTGGGTGAGCAGGTTCCCGAGCGACGAGAGCTTGACGACTAACGAGATGCCGACGAGAGAAGTGTGCGCGATTCAGTGGCTGGCACCGGCCCAGCGTGACAAGCTGTCACATTTCTTTACCTTTCTCCTGGACCACGACAAGGACGGAATTGTCGCCAAGAAGGACTTCGAGCTTTTGTCCGAGGTACGAATCACGAGGTAGTGAGCAGTAGTGAGAGGAACAAGCGTTTGCTTCTCGTTATTTATTCACTTTGTAAGTATTTCATGTCGGCAAGATTTCGTTGCATTCCATATTTCCATTACACCGAGCTTTGTGAATATCTTCGCGTCGAACAGAGGAGCTTTAATTCATCCTCTTTTTTTCTCTCTCCGAAAGCAGAAAATCGCCGGGTCCCAAAGGGTGTTGAAATGCATCTACGATCCATTGATTGCACTTACGGTAGCTACGCACGTGCTGTGCAGGTGTTGCTCCGGAATAAAATATTAATGATAATAAAAAGATAAAATGTTGGTGTCAAAAACAGTTTTAAACCTGGATGATTGATCACCGCGATATCTAGTCTGCAATTACGCGCGATTTCGACCCATCATTCGCGTCGGAATTCGTCGCAATTGATCTAATAAATTGAGGGATTTGTGATTCATTTATTTCAATGATTTCTCACGGCTTACGTTCTTCGGGTTTATTTTGTTTGGTAAATATTATTTATGAGCGTTTAGGAAGTCGAAGAATTTTCATTAATTGTATACCTAGAATATCTTTACGATGATTATTCGATTGTACTAGAACGGCGGCGTTATTTTACTGAACCTTCCATAATTTGAAGCGGCTGCGGAGATTCGGGGACTGGTCGAAAAACAGCCCCGAATACCTCCGTCTGATGGAGATCGAGCAGGGGCTGGTCGAGTCCATCGTGGTGCAGGGCACGGTGGTGGGAAGCGACGACGAGCGGCAGGTGGACCTCGACGACTGGCTGAACTGGTGGGCCCGCCAGATCGCTCCCCCGGGCGGGACGAGCTTCTCCGAGCTTCCGCTCTGGGTGAAGGCCCTGCCTCGCGTGTTCTTCCTCGCGATCAACGCTTCGGGAACCGGCAGAATCACGAAGGACGAGCTTTCCGCCTTCTACAGCTTCGTGGTCGGCTTGGATTCCGACCGAATCAAGAGCTGCATCGACGACGCGTACCGGTCAATGACTTCGGTGAGTCGATCGTGGAATAAAAACGAAAGGGTTACCACAGGTCTCACCCTTTCTTCCCCCTTGATCCCACAGAACGGAGATCATCCCCTGGGCTGGCCGCAGTACCAGCTAGTATTCGCCAACTTCCTCTTCGGACGCGGGCCCTTCGGCCCCGGCGAGCATCTCCTGGGCATGACGGAGTGCTGCGTTATTCGCGGCGATTCGATCCCGTTCCCGATCGATTACTCGGCCATGAACACCCCCGTGGATAAAATGGAAGTCTACAGCGGCCCCAGCTGTAAGACCAATCGACGCAGCGTCGTCGTCTAACCACGCTAGCCCCAACCAGAGGATCGGAACTTTAGATTTAGTGTTGAAAGTATCTCATAACAGCAGGATTTTTTTTCGAGATTATTATCTCAAGATCGATCGAAAATAATTCAAACTTTATTTCAGATTCGACTCCGATGAGGACCTTCGTCGAGACTGACGAGGACTCAGAAGTCGGAGATTTTCACCGATTCTAGCATATCGCTCTCGTAATTGGGTATTATAATATTAACTGTACGACCGACTTCAGACTGTGTGCAGATTGAGCTGTCTGCCCACAGGTAATAACAGTGCCTTCTCGAAAATATAGTTTTTGCTTTGTGCAATCTTGCCAGACGTTCAATTAATTAGTGTGAGCGAACGCTGAATTGCGACTCGTAAATTTACGTAGTAATAAGCAGAAGTTGAAGTTATACGTAAAATGATAATATATACTGTAAGAGTCGTAGGTGCGAGTCTTTATTTTGTTGCACATCCAGCCGAAACTTTTTGTTCCGATGGAGCAAGAGAAGTGACCATTTATAACCCCTGACTATTCCTTCTTCCCATCTTCAATCGTAATATTGGCATTAGCCTCGTCTAGTTTTCGTTAACTGCAGGAGGCATTTATCTCAGACTATTTGTACCTGCTTGTCACGAAATGTTTTGAAAACATCAAGCTGGTATGGACTGATTATGAGCCAGCATATCAACTTCCCGTTATTGAGTTTGTTTCCAGCTATTTTGAATTTTGCAAATCTGACGTCAGATTCGTGATGAGCGATATAAGAAAAGCAGATGTTGTAAATTATATATGAATATATCGCTGCTGCGCAGCGTATTATTGTGTCAAATGTATCGATTTGGTTATAATTTCATGAAAATATACAAAACAGACCTGAGATTAATTTCAAACTGTTTTCTCGCTAACGAAGACGAGACGAAATCGTCGGATCCTGAAACTCATGACGGGAGGCGAACACTCGAGAGCAGGTATCGGTCAAGAGTTCACCCGCCTCGTTATAATCTACATTCAAATCGTTTTCTATAAAACCACACCTGACCGGGTCCCAGCATCCCGGATGACGTCCCGTTCATTTTCAGTCCCCATAATTCCGTCCACTACACAGTTGCGGAGCGTCGTTGGAAGTACCGAAGTGACGAAAACTAGAGGAACGGGAATAAAATATTCAAAGGTGGTTGGTACGTGGGATCGCACGAAGAATCGATTGTATACGGAGGTTGATAGAATGAGAGACGAATAATGGATTTGTTTATCAGACGTATTTATTCGGTAATCAGCTTTACATTGATATTCACGCTTATAGATCTACTGGTCTGCATAATAATAACGATGCGATAATATACAGCTCTGTGGTTTTAGGTCTATAAATATCGTCATGTCTTATATACCTCCATTTTTTTTTTATTTATTTACTTTTTTATTAGTTCCGTTCAGTCCTGATATCTCACCGTTCGCGTTCCATCAACGGTACACGGGCTGTGGGTTGTTTGGTTGAAAATAAAAATAACCGAGAGTTTGATTTCTGGTGGCGAATCTCGGTAATTATTCAGCAACAGCTCCGCACCCTCGCAATCTTAGCTCAATCGTCGGCCTCCGCTCGACCCGCCTTACTATACTATGTACAATGTAACTTGACACGCGTGCCAATCAAAGTTTTATTCCCAATCCGGTCCGCGGGAAGGTCAGACCGTAAAATCTCCTGCCTCATCCGCTGCTACATACCTGATGTACCCGTCAAGTTTCATCACTTTACCGATTTGATCCTCTTTTACTCCCCCTTCATTACCACTAGACTATGTCCTATGAACCTGACACCGCCAAACAGGTGAGCTCGGGGGTTCGTACCGAGCCCGCTATTAATTGAACGTCCAACAATCCTCATCCTACAATCAGACACGGGACAAATGAAAAAGGAATTTTCCAAATCGGTTTATAAATAACGGCGTTCTGAGGTAACAAACATATTAAAAAAAAAGAAATACAATCGAATTGAGAACCTCCTCCTTTTTTCAAGTCGGTTAAAAATGAATCGACGGTCGTGTAAACGACACCGCTACACCCGTTTCACTCGGTGAATAATGCAGGTACGTACACTTTGGATGCAATTAACTACGGAGGTTTTCAATTAAACGCGCCAATAAGAATGCAAGTAGAAAATTACGCGATCTGGTCAGACGACGGACGGACGCACAGTGGTTCCAAATGCGAAATGGCTGGCCAGAAATCGAAAAATGAAGTTTAAATTCGAAGAATTTTAACTGTGGGGTCAGGTAGAGGGATACCCCTGGCGTCCCTTTCAAGGGTAGAGGAGTGGCAGGTGGTACGTTTAGCCGTTGGGATCTCATTCGTAACGAAGACCTCGAGCAGGTAGCCTCGGCCGTGAGCTAGTCCGTTAAAATTACTACCGCTTAAAATCGCAATATCTTCGAGTGGAATTGAGCAATTTTAAATTTTCAAAATGGAATCTCCGCCTGAAAGTAAGTACTTTTATTATATCATTGTGATTTTTTATTTAAAGTACACACTGAGCAAAGAAAAATTTAAACATCTACTGTAAATTCTCGTGCCCGTGGTGAAGAAAAGTTTTGTTCACATTGAGTAAAAGTTAGTTGTTAAACGTTGTTAAGCGGTCGGAGAGGTGCCATATGATTCTTTACACTCTTGAGTAAATATATCACCAAAAATTAGATGCCAAAAACTGCCAACCTCGTTACAATGAATTTTTCTGTAAATAGACGCGCTCATGCACGTGCGGTGCGGCACATAAACTAGGCGGTGCATTGCAACGCACACTAGGCGATCAAGTCGATTGATTTGTTTCTCATGAATATCAGTATTAGTCTACCGGATTCGAATATAATTTTTATTAAAAAAAATTATTATTGATTTTTGAAGTCATGTATTATGTATTGTCTCACTGTTAAATTAATTTTTTCAGGTTCTCGGAAGAGTAAGGAAGCGGTCGTTGTTACGCGACAGGATTTGTTCGATTTATTATTGCCTTATTTGAACGATGGTGCGAGTAAAGCGTACGAAATTGTGGAGATGGCACTGTCGGAAAAATTCCATTCCACTTACACGCTATCTACAGATGAAAAAACGAAGATTCGCCATTTATTACATCAAATCCGAGACAGATGGCAAAAAGTTAAACGAACGAAGGCATTTTTTCTGGATCAAAATGCGGATTGGCTAAGCACAGTGGTCGCCTTTGATAACAATAAGGATATCTCCACCGTAAACAGAGATTCAGCTGCAGTTCAGACGCGTGGTCGCCATTCGCAGAGCTTTGAGGACTCCAGCGAACGGTCGAAACGGCGAAAAACTGAAGGTATTCGTAACCAGTCCAGTACCGAAGAGCTTGCCTTTGCCACCCACATGAGTCTTCGAGCAGCAGGTAAATTCGAGGCCGCAAAAATAGTGAAAGACGTTGCTCTGGGCAGTCCTACAAAAGCATCAAAGTACAAGGAAGCTTTACGAACTGTTACAAGTAGCACACCCGCTTGTTATACCGCTGATGCTGCGCTTTCTTTAATAGTTGAATACCGCATGTCCAAACATGTATATCAGGGAATACGCTCTGGCGCGCTGGAACTTAATTCAAAAATGTATCCATCGTACAAATCTGTGCTGGGGGCGAAAAAAAAATGTTATCCGCCCAAAGATGACATTACTATAACTGAGAGTAAAGCTGCGGTGAAACTTCAAGCACTGTTAGATCATACAGTAAAGCGCATTTTGGCAGTTCAAAGTGAAGTTTTAACTTCTCTCCCATCCCAAGGAATTTTCAATATGCATTTAATTTGCAAATGGGGATGCGACGGTACATCTGGGCAAAGTACTTTTAAACAAAAATTCGAGAATGACGACGGAGACAAAACAGATGCGACTATCTTCTTCACTTCACTTGTGCCACTGCAGCTCGTGGTCGTCGACGAAGTAAATAAGGGAGAAATAACCGTGTGGCAAAATCCGCGACCCTCCTCCCCTCGATTTTGTAGGCCCATAAAAATCGAGTTTTTAAAAGAGACTGCACAAGGAACGCGACAGGAAGTGGATGACATCAAAGAGCAGGAAAAGCAGCTTCAACCCTTCCATGGGTTTGAGAACGGAAAAGAAGTCAGTGTAAACTACAAGTTAGCATTAACAATGGTTGATGGAAAGGTTTGCAATTCCCTAACGTCTACGGCCTCAAGTCAACGATGCTATCTTTGCGGGGCCACATCGAAAGAATTCAATGACATCGACAAGATGTTGCAGAGGAAGATTAACGAAGAACACTTACAATATGGGATATCATCCTTGCATGCGTGGATTCGTTTGTTCGAGTGCCTTATACATATTGCATACAGATTGGAAATAAAGAAATGGCAAGCAGATAAAAAAAGCATCGAAAGCCGTAAAAAAAACTATACAAAAAGGTTTCCGTGAGAAATTGGGACTGTTAATTGATCAACCGAAACAAGGATATGGTAGCACGAATGACGGTAATACTGCTCGTCGTTTCTTTCAAGATTCCGAGGTTTCAGCGTCTATAACGGGACTAAATAAAGAACTAATTAACAGATTTCACGTGATCTTACAAGTAATAGCGTGTGGTTTCGAAATAAACGTGAATGAATTCGAAAAATACGCTGTAGAAACAGCCCGTGAATACGTGCGACTATATCCTTGGTATTACATGCCCACTACTGTGCACAAAATTTTAATCCACGGCGCAAAAGTAATAGGGTCTTCGATGCTGCCTATAGGACAGATGTCAGAGGAAGCTCAGGAATCTTGCAACAAATTTATCAAATCATTTAGGCTAGACTTTGCCCGAAAATTTAGTAGGAAGCAGAATATGGAGGATGTTTTTGCGCGGCTCTTGATTGCGTCTGACCCCGTGATCTCAAGTTTGCGTAAGTTGCCAGCAAAGCCGGGTAAATCATTATCGCGTGAAGCAATGGCGTTGTTGACCTCGCCAACTGTGAACAACGAAAATTTTTTTCGAAATACTGAGAGTGACTCTAGCGATAATAATGATAGCGATTCAGACAGCAACTGGAGCCTCTAGGTTTGAGCGTCAGTAACTATTTTTTGTTTTTATAGAAAAATAATATTAATTTGTATTTTTGAATAAATGAGTATTATTATCGTAATTTTTTCCGTATTTACATACCTTCCTAATCCACTATATCCCACAAACATGTAGATATTTATACAATATTTCGTTCTTTCATAATTTATTCGTGTTAGCGACCTCAAAAGCCCCCGAGTACCAAATTTCGTAGCGATTGATTCAAAATTGGAGAAAATGGTCCGCCATTTTTGGGCAGCCATTTTGTTTTTTGGAAATCTGACTTCAGATTCGTGTTCAGCTACCCCAAAAACCCGCGAGTACCAAATTTCGTAGCGATTGATTCAAAATTGGAGAAAATGGTCCGCCATTTTTGGGCAGCCATTTTGTTTTTTGGAAATCTGACTTCAGATTCGTGTTCAGCTACCCCAAAAACCCTCGAGTACCAAATTTCGTAGCGATTGATTCAAAATTGGAGAAAATGGTCCGCCATTTTTGGGCAGCCATTTTGGTTTTTGGAAATCTGACTTCAGATTCGTGTTCAGCTACCCCAAAAGCCCCCGAGTATCAAATTTCGTAGCGATTGATCCAAAATTGGAGAAAATGGTCCGCCATTTTTGGGCAGCCATTTTGTTTTTTGGAAATCTGACTTCAGATTCGTGTTCAGCTACCCCAAAAACCCCCGAGGACCAAATTTCGTAGCGATTGATCCAAAATTGGAGAAAATGGTCCGCCATTTTTGGGCAGCCATTTTGTTTTTTGGAAATCTGACTTCAGATTCGTGTTCAGCTACCCCAAAAACCCCCGAGGACCAAATTTCGTAGCGATTGAAGAATACCTTCTCAATTTGGCCAGCCATTTCGCATTTGGAACCACTGTGGGACGGACGGGAGCGAGTAGTCGCCCTCGTCTGTGGCCCGACACCCGAAAAACCGACGTCGTGTCTGAACAAAAATTCGCGCGAAGCATAAGTAGTTACGTCCCGCGGTCGTCAGCCGAGCGCCTCCGTGACCCTCGCGGTAGTTTGGGGCCGAGCGTAGCGAGTGGTAATGTCGGCGTTTAGTCAGGCGCCCCGCTCGCATCCTCGCGCCGTGTAATGGAGCGATGTTAGTGTAGTGCTTATCGTTGACAACGCGTCAGTTTTCCATTCATAATCGCTTGTTCCGAATCTGAATCTGAATAAATATAAGCACGCCTTTCCTTTGTTCCCCTCGAGTTCGGTCGAGCTCTTGATAGGGTACGAATGACGAGGAAAATTCGTGTTCAGCTTTCTCGCCAAAATTTACCAGCAGTTGCTGTACTTGCTGTACGAAAAATTATAAATATAATCAGAACGATTTTGTTTCAAAGGCAACCGAATCCCTCACTTGTCGTTAGCTGGGATTTCGAATTATTTTTATCTTCGGCATTATGTTCTTTTCATCGTACAACGCAATGGACAGTGTACGAAATATTTGACATTTTTGTAAATCGTTAGTTATATTTCGGCGTCGTAGTTTCACCTTGGTTTTTGCACATTATAACATATCGGCTTCTTTCGTTATCATTCGAGAACATCAATACCTACATAGAGATATGTGATTACGGCTAGTGAATTTTGCCGCGATCCAAGTCCTCAAGACCGTTGTTACACACCATTATTCCTTATGAGTCATCAGTCCCTACGCCGGTGATGGGAGTCTTTTAAATTACAATTTATTTTTCAAATATTTTTACAAACATTGCGGGGCATAACGTGATTGTTGTCACAAATGATAACAGTTCAACTCGGTAGTACACATATAACTAATAGTACGATCGTAACCTAGCTTTGGAATTTTGCATAGATTTCTCTCAATTGAGTATCAGTACTCGAAAGTGGGCCATGGGGTGACGGTTTCTTCATGGTAGCAAAAAATATACACTTTTATGGAATTCCAATTTCAGCTAAGTGTGTCTGTGATTAATGGAGGTGTGTCAAGTACATGCACCCAGACAGCACAAAATATATCAAGAATATCTGGAAATGTCTGAAAACGTCTGAAAATATTCGACATATTGGTACAATATTCTCAATATATTTCCAATTTAATATTCATGAGTGCATATGCGTTAATATTGCAAATATATTTCCTACAACTGCAGTATATTTTTAAAATATACTCAGACAATATGTATGCAATATTAACCGGCTTACGTTTCAAAAATATTTCCAATTCTGTACGAATATTGTAAGTGTTTTACAATATTGACATATCGATATTGGTATACTCTTCACGAATTTGATCTAATGAAAATACGTGAAATTGAATGCTGGTCGTGTATTAATGAAATCGAATTATCATAACACATAATATCAAAGGATGTATACGTGGGCATTTCTTTGATCAGACGGATTAAATATTCATCAGTAAATATGAAGCTCTGACGATATATGTATAACTCAAAGTTGCTGTCTCGTTCAATGAGTAGTTTGGTGCAGTGGATAGAGCGCGCGGTTCGTAGGACGAGGCGGGTGTTGGGATCACGGTTCGAATCCCCGTCAGAGCACGTTTTTTTTTTGCTTTTGTACTATTATTATTACAGTACAACACAATATTACTGCAACATTGCTTCAATATTGCTGCAACGTTGCATTGCTGTATAGGACATTCGTGAAATATTATTCAAATATCTGTACAATATCCCGAGAATACATATGCTGAATATTAAAAAAAGGACCAAACCTATATTGCTACAATATTTCAAGCACGTAATTTGAAGATTTACAAATATTCTACTGATATTGGATATAATTTTCGATATATTTTATACATATTGCATAGATGTGTTTGTGCTGTCTGGGTATTTGAAAATCCCCAACGAATAATTATTTCCAAAATACGCGACGTTTATAGAAAAATGTGAAATTGTCATTTCCTGTTTGATCTCGCTTCCGCCAGTTTCATTTTCAATTTAATCGAATCTTTGCACTCGATAGAAAAAGTAGCCTGGCGGGTTCTGAAAATTAGCTGCACCAGATGCATTCACCGACTTTTCTCCCGACATTTCTCGTTCATCTTTCAGGTATGCCGTATGCAATAGTATAATATTGTGTGACAAGGGACGAAAGCCCAATCGTCCCTTGTCACACACGATAGTTTTTATAATGAGTGCATGAAAATATGGGGTTTGCATGGCAGTAGCGGGACAGAACTTATGACCTAACCTCAAACTTCGTGTTATTCGCTGTCAGTTGTTTCGTCCCATGGAACAGGGACGAAAATGAATTGAAAACTCCCAAGGGACGAAAATGAACAAGATGGCGGACTGCGCATGCGCAAACCGCACCCTACAGTCCCGGCATGCAATCGGCCACTTTCTTCCCGCTAAACTGCTATGCAATACCCCAATTTTCGTGCACGTGTTATAAAA
>JAEUYN010000673.1:0-28141 GCA_018257835.1 Euura lappo
TTTTGGAAAAACAGAATTTTCGGAATAATTTTATACTTATCTAACAAAACAAAATTATTATTGTAAAAGAAAAAAATACTATCGCTATCAATGACATTGTTTTATTCATTAGTCAATATTAATATTTTGGTAAATATCCCGAGAAAAAAAGCGTATGTATATCTAATCTGATCTAATAATACGTAATTATATTCGACTTAAATATACGATTGCGTAAATAAACATGTATCATTTATATCAGAGACAATGGGTTTCTATGGCGCGACATCACCAAACGCCGCCATATTGTTTTAATATGTCAACGGCTGTGAATGCGTCGTATACGTACGACTCGGACACTGGTTTAAACAATTTTGCTTCATGGTTTCACTCCTTCAACAGATTCGAATTCTAACTGGTTATCAGGTGAGTGATAATCTATCATCTACACATTTTATGTAAGGAATATCATTAGGGCATGCTGGACTCAGATTTCCATATTTAAAAAATAATGAAGTCGGATATGGACGGGGGGGTGTTTAATGGGTTCCTTAGACGATTTGTAATCAAATTGGTAGCTGCATGAACGTGTATCTCACCAAAATCGAGTAAAATAAGGCTTTTTTTGTTTCGCGAAGCGTGGGGACCGTCACTTGTTTTCACTGATATCACCGACTACGCATCACAAGGGCGGAAAAGAATGCAATTCCACCCTCGTCAATATAATTCCACTCACATATATCGCAAAACTTGTTCATTTCACCCAACGATGAAGCCTCAGAATTGTTTCCAGAAAAAGACTGTAATTTTTCTCGGTATAAAGCACCGGCCGCGGCCATGTTGGATCGTTTCGCGTTGCATGTCGGGCCGAGCAGCGCTCCCTTGAGACGCGCGGGCACAGCGGGAACCAAGCTTACAGTTGTTGCCAACCTTCGTCTCGCGGTCCTGCGTTTCACGAACCGCCGTTCCTTGTTCAGCGCTATGACAGCTGAGCGGGAATTCAAACGGATATAATTCGGAATAATAATAGTTATAACAATGCATTGTTATTATTATCATTATTGTTGTTATTATTATTATTATTATTATTATTATTATCATTATAATTACAATTTCCGAAATAATGATAATAAGAATTATAATAATAATAATAATTATTATTATTTTATTATGATAATAACAATTATTATAATGATTATTATTATTATCATTGAAAAAAATTTACTCGAAAGTGGTGACATTTGAGAATGAAAATGAAAACGTGTGCGTCATTTTTTTATTTTTTTTTATCTTGACAATTTCGTGGAAATCGGAATTTCAATATCTTTCCAAAATAATAACAGTAATAATAATAATATTGCTAATAATAATAACAAATATTATTATGATAACAATTATTATTATGATAATAACAATATGATAATAATTATTGTTATCATTGAAAAAAATTTACTCGCAAGTGGTGAAATTTGTAAATGAAAATGAAAAAAATTTTTTCTTTTTCTACAAAAACTCTAAAAATCTTGTGAAACGCACAGAATAATAAAAATTCCGCATCTTTTGAGAAAATTTTCAAGTGTCATCATAAAAAAATTAGACAAAGCAAAGGTGTAAATTCGTATATACGCCATTCATTATTATTATTATTATTATTATTATTATTATTATTATTATTATTTCAGAAACTAATAAAATTCCGATTTTCACAACATGTTCAAGATAAAAAAAAAAATAATAATAACAATAATAATAAATGGCGTATATACGACTTTACACCTCTGCTTTGTCTAATTTTTTTTACGATGAAACTTGAAAATTTCTAAAAAGATCCGGAATTTTGATTGTGCTGTGCGTTTTTCAGGATGTTAGAGTGTTTGTAGAGAAAGAAAGAAAGATCATTATTATTATCATGATAATAATTGTTTATTATTATTATTATTATCATTTCGGAAATTATCATCATAATTATAATGATAATAATAATAACATTTCATTGTTACAACTATTATTATTTCGAATTGTGCTAGGCTAGGTATACGGCTGGCGTTCCGGAGAGAGAGAGAGAGAGAGCCATACAGTGTTTATAATAAATAATGCAACTATTGTTTCGATAACGCGGTAAGTACTCAAAGTGATAAAAAATAATCGAACAAATGATAATTGATTATCCGGATCGATCCCTGTTCTATTTTTGCCCTCCTTCGTGCACCAAAGATTATTCTCGCGAATTGTTTGAACTCCGAAATTCAATTGCATTTACAATTGATTCATAGCTGGAAAAATAAAAACAATTTCACCACGAGCAGGGTAAGAAAAATTGCATTGGGTAGCCAGCATTTTGTTCTGGGGGGGGGGCACCAGATTTTCTGGGGGGCCGTACCCACCCCTGCCCCCTCCTGGCTACGCCAATGAAATATTGTAACGTATACATCGAATGAAAGGTGAATGAATATCACTCGAGTTGTCTTTATTACATCATTTGTTTATTTTGAACTGCATAATGTCAAAAAAATTAAATTACATAAATTCACTTACGATTACTCACACTAGACAAATAATTTGATTTTATAAACCATGGAAAACACATGAGACGTGGTTTGAACATACTTCATGATCATGAGTCACAGGATATTTAAAGATGTTATAATTTATCGTGGTCAGATCGATATGGGAAAGAAAAATAAACCTGAACTAAGTATTGCACCTCTCCTCGTCAACTGTATACCCTACTGGAATGTATGGCGAAAATGACCAGCAGGCTTCACCATTTATTTCCCTCTCCCTAGTCTCTTCGCAGGTACACGGACCCCTCTCTGCCTTTGTTGGTGAAGGTAGCTGGACACTTTGCAGAAACCTGCCCGTGGGCGCGGTTTTTCGATAAAAAATTAACATTCCAGCAGCAAACTTGCGGCATGATCAACAATATTTACGTAATACAATAACATTTCTCGAATTGCAGGTTTCTACGTAATTTCCAGAGCAGTTTCTATTAAAATTTCAAGTAGCTAAAGTAATTGATAATTGAATTTTTTTCAATTACAATTGTAATTGGTAATTGAATTTTTTTCAATTACAAATTACAATTGTAATTGGTAATTGAATTTTTTCCAATTACAAATGAAAAATGTAATTGGCAATTGAATTTCTACCAATTACGAATTACAATTGTAATTGATTATTGAATTTCTTTCAATTACAAATTCCAAAAGTAATTGATAATTGAATTTTTTTCAATTACAAATTAAAAATGTAATTGGTAATTGAATTTTTTTCAATTACAAATTCCAAAAGTAATTGATAATTAAATTTTTTTCAATTACAAATTAAAAATGTAATTGGTAATTGAATTTTTTTCGATTACAAATTACTACTGTAATTGGTAATTGAAATGTAATTAATTACACAATGTAATTGGATGCTGCCCAACACTGATCAAAATCAAGGCCCGGTCCCAGCCTTGCCACGATTACCAGATCCTATACGAACATGCCAGCTGACAATTCTACGGAGCCAGCGGTTGACGTTCGTCGATCATTGGTGAGAACCGATGGTCCACAAAAGACCCTGGTCCCTCATCGAGAGAAGATAATGCAAGTTTGTCGATCATTGCCCCGCTGTGTCTTCACCATCAATCTCCCTCAATTCGGCAAAGTCTCTGTGGTCGATCGTCTCGTAGTATGTCTCCGCTGCGCATCCACTGGAGTCTGAAAGAAGAAAGATTTGTCTTGAATTCCACGTTCTCTCAGAAAATTTCATAATCATCCGTTCAGACGTACTATTCAAACAAACAAGGTCATTTATCTTGGATCATCCTTCAATTGACTAACTACCTTTTCTTAGATAAATCAAAATATTGATCGAATTCTGTGTCACGATTGATTAATCTTGATCTTGATAATCTGAGTACTTTCATACTGCCTACTGACAAACCATCCAGAGTCCATATCTCACATCACACGTTTTAAAATAGAATCTGTGTGAATGTTTTCAACAAATTCTGGCTCGAGATATACACAGAGATAACACTACTGTAGGATCAATAATTTCATTTTACATTCAAGACCAGTTTTTCCTCTGTATTCGAGCGTACTAGTGAAGCTAATGAGAACAGAAAGAAAAAAAAAAAAACTAAAATAACAAACAGCAAACACGATGGCCGATAACGTACGATACCCATCCGCAGAGTTCTCTAGGATTACTTCTGCTCCGGAACACAGACCTGCGTCGCCGACTCAGCGGCGGTTATTCAGAGAATTTTCCAGTATAAATTCATCCGTCAACTACATTCGTGGGATGATCCCAAAAGTCCGTCTGAACTTCAGCCGTGGCCAGTTTCACCAGGTGCTACCGATATACTCTTCCGGAAAGTCTTCGGCGGTCTATCGACGTGCTCGGTGCGGGTCTGGAACCACTACCTGCATCGGACAAAGATCACATCAGCTTCGATTCTTCGTTGATTCGACTCGTACATCAGGGAAACAAAAAAAGTTAACATACCGCAAACTCGGTGAATACCGAAACACGTTAGTTGTGTTCGACACAGGCTACGGGAGCAGTAATAGGATGGCTGTTTGTAATTCAGTCCGGATTCGCTACGCTCATCGTTCAGCTGCCTCTGCGCCAACTTTCCAACGAGGTCTCATTGGTGTTTCAGCCTTCGCTCCTTTCCCCGCATCTCGCATGACATCTGTCGGAACGATAGACTCACAGTTTCGATTGATAAAAAATACCAACCATCTGAGACGGGACCAAGCGAGCTCGTTGTCGTCGACGGGTAGGTTCGTTCAACGCGCTTCGACGATCCAGCCCGGTCGGGAATAACTCGCAGTATATCCAGCGCCAAAATCCTGCGATATGCTCTCTCGTCTGATCCTGACGTCGCCAGACTTTGTCACTCTACGCCTGGGACGGGTACATGAGGAAAAGAGATTTTCCATCACTGCAATTTTACATCGGGATAGTTTCCCTATCGTAACTTCGTCAGCAGATATAACGTGGAAGTAATATCTTACCTCGAGTGTTGACGAAGTTTTCCTCCGTAGTCCATCCTCGACCGGACACAGCTGTAGCCGCGTCTTCTGCACTACGTCGTCCCTGTTCATTCTACGAGAATCGAATCTCACTTTGGCGACACGTCTTTCGGATGTCCTGCGAAAGCCGGCAATAACACAACACTCGCGGCTCTTCACCTCCTCGTACCGTCCCAATCCGCACGAGCCAAGTTCAGCTGAGCACTCGACTTGACTCGACGCTACGCCACTGAACTCTCGGCCAGTGTCGAGCATCGTTTCCCGTAACTTACGAACTACACGATGACTGCGACGATCATTACAATTACTTATCACGATACATATCTACATCATAATACTAATTATAATAATAACAATAATGATAATAATGTAAATAATGTAATGATAATAACAACGATTATTATGACAATCGAAGCTGGAAAAAAAAACTTTTGACACCCGCCGGTTCGAACACTCGACCTCTGTCTTTCGTGATACGATTGAAATTTTATTCGTTCATTTTCATTCGTTTTTTTTTTTTTTTTACTCGACGCTCCAACGTCACGTAGCTGAATAATGACGAGAGAAAGGATGAGCAAGGCTGGGACCGGGCCTTGATTTTGATCAGTGTTGGGCAGCATCCAATTACATTGTGTAATTAATTACATTTCAATTACCAATTACAGTAGTAATTTGTAATCGAAAAAAATTCAATTACCAATTACATTTTTAATTTGTAATTGAAAAAATTCCAGTTATCAATTACTTTTGGAATTTGTAATTGGAAAAAATTCAATTATCAATTACTTTTGTAATTTGTAATTGGAAGAAATTCAATTACCAATTACAATTGTAATTTGTAATTGAAAAAAATTCAATTACCAATTGTAATTTGTAAATGAAAAAAATTCAATTACCAATTACAATTGTAATTTGTAATTGAAAAAAATTCAATTATCAATTACTTTAGCTACTTGAAATTTTAATAGAAACTGCTCTGGAAATTACGTAGAAACCTGCAATTCGAGAAATGTTATTGTATTACGTAAATATTGTTGATCATGCCGCAAGTTTGCTGCTGGAATGTTAATTTTATATCGAAAAACCGTGCCCACGCGCAAGTTTCTGCAAAGTGTCCAGCTACCTTCACCAACAAAGGCAGAGAGGGGTCCGTGTACCTGCGAAGAGACTAGGAAGAGGGAAATAAATGGTGAAGCCTGCTGGTCATTTTCGCCATACATTCCAGTAGGGTATACAGTTGACGAGGAGAGGTGCAATACTTAGTTCAGGTTTATTTTTCTTTCCCATATCGATCTGACCACGATAAATTATAACATCTTATTGAATATCCTGTGACTCATGATCATGAAGTATGTTCAAACCACGTCTCATGTGTTTTCCATGGTTTATAAAATCAAATTATTTGTCTAGTGTGAGTAATCGTAAGTGAATTTATGTAATTTAATTTTTTTACATCCTGCAGTTCAAAATAAACAAATGATGTAATAAAGACAACTCGAGTGATATTCATTCACCTTTCATTCGATGTATACGTTACAATATTTCATTGGCGTAGCCAGGAGGGGGCAGGGGTGGGTACGGCCCCCCCGAAAATCTGGTGCCCCCCCCCCAGAACAAAATGCTGGCTACCCAATGCAATTTTTCTTACCCTGCTCGTGGTGAAATTGTTTTTATTTTTCCAGCTATGAATCAATTGTAAATGCAATTGAATTTCGGAGTTCAAACAATTCGCGAGAATAATCTTTGGTGCACGAAGGAGGGCAAAAATAGAACAGGGATCGATCCGGATAATCAATTATCATTTGTTCGATTATTTTTTATCACTTTGAGTACTTACCGCGTTATCGAAACAATAGTTGCATTATTTATTATAAACACTGTATGGCTCTCTCTCTCTCTCTCTCTCTCTCTCTCTCTCCGGAACGCCAGCCGTATACCTAGCCTAGCACAATTCGAAATAATGATAGTTGTAACAATGAAATGTTATTATTATTATCATTATAATTATGATGATAATTTCCGAAATGATAATAATAATAATAATAATAAACAATTATTATCATGATAATAATAATGATCTTTTTTTCTTTCTCTACAAACACTCTAACATCCTGCAAAACGCACAGCACAATCAAAATTCCGGATCTTTTTAGAAATTTTCAAGTTTCATCGTAAAAAAAATTAGACAAAGCGGAGGTGTGAAGTCGTATATACGCCATTTATTATTATTATTTTTTTTTTATCTTGAACATGTTGTGAAAATCGGAATTTCGTTGATTTCTATAATAATAATATGTAATAATAATAATAATAATAATGAATGGCGTATATACGACTTTACACCCTTGCTTTGTCTAATTTTTTTATGATGAAACTTGAAAATTTTCTCAAAAGATGCGGAATCTTGATTATTCTGTGCGTTTCACAAGACTTTTAGAGTTTTTGTAGAAAAAGAAAAAAAAAATTCATTTTCATTTACAAATTTCACCACTTGCGAGTAAATTTTTTTCAATGATAACAATAATTATTATCATAATAATAATTGTATTAATAATTTGTATTAATAATAACAATAATTATTATCATAATAATAATTGTTATTATTATTATTTCGGAAATTATAATTATAATTATAATAGTAATAATAATAATAATAATAATAATAATGATAATAATGCATTGTAACTATTACTATTCCGAATTATTTCCGTTTGAATTCCCGCTCAGCTGTCATAGCGCCGAACAAGGAACGGCGGTTCGTGAAACGCAGCACCGCGAGACAAAGGTTGGCAACAACTGTAAGCTTGGTTCCCGTTGCGCCCGCACGTCGAAAAAAGAGCGCTGACGGGCCCGACACGCAACGCGAAACGATCCAACATGGCCGCGGCCCCTGCTTTATACCAAAAATTACAGTCTTTTTTTGGAAACAATTCTGAGGCTTCATCGTTGGGTGAAATGAACAAGTTTTGCGATATATGTGAGTGGAATTATATTCCTGAGGGCGCTCAATGGTTCGTTTCCACCCTTGTGATGCGTAGTCGGTGATATCAGTGAAAACAAGTGACGGTCCCCACGCTTCGCGAAACAAAAAAGCCTTATTTTACTCGATTTTGGTGAGATACACGTTCATGCAGCTACCAATTTGATTACAAATCGTCTAAGGAACCCATTAAACACCCCCCCGTTCATATCCGGCTTCATTATTTTTTAAATATGGAAATCTGAGTCCAGCATGCCCTTAAAAAAGAGATATTTCTACGTCCAGGCATCCCGTAACACGCTATCCAACCTAACTTCAGTCTGACGCTACTCTTTCGCACTATCTCAAAGCGACCTAAGACTATCTGCCCAAAATTCACTCTTTAAGAGCATGCTCTAGTCATTCTTTACACACAAAGTGGCCGCGTCACTTATTTTCACTGATATCAACGCCTACGCATAACAGTCGCGAAAAAGAAGATAAGAGCGCACTTCCGCATGAAATTCCGAACACATACATACCAAAATATCTCTGTTTTGCGCAACAATAACGACGAAATCCTTGTTCCTAACTAAAATGATAATTACCGCTTTCAACTGGTGTTCGCGGCCGTTACCATTTTAGTTAGGAACAAGAATTTTGTCGTTATTGTTGCGCAAAACAGAGATATTTTGGTATGTATGTGTTCGGAATTTCATTCGGAAGTGCGCTCTTATCTTCTTTTTCGCGTCTGTTATGCGTAGGCGTTGATATCAGTGAAAATAAGTGACGCGGCTACTTTGTGGGTAAAGACTGACTAGAGCATGCTCTTAAGTATGAAACAAGTAGCACAAGTTCAGAGTATAGAAGATCCGTCACTAAAAAATAGTCATGTAGTTATTCACAATATGTAATCTTGCTCTTTAATTAATTTGATCGTTCACAGCCAAATGCCCACCCAGTTAAAAATATCCTTCCAGAAGGATGTGTGTTATATTTTCAGCTGTGATACATTGTAACGACATATATTTTCTGAAGATGAAAGAATCATAGAGTCTGTCGGCGACCGGCTGGCATCTTATCGGATGAGGACTTTGGTCAGCGTATGTATTTACTTGAAATTAAAGTTTTCACGACTCGTGAATCTCATATTTTCACCAATTTATCGTTTCTTGTATCAGCACAAGACAACATAAGGAAAGGCCAGCGGCTGACTGGCTCAGTGAGAAAAATATTCTTGACACTACTACAGCGGAGTCGGGTAATAATTCGTAGTTTGGGTAGTTTGTTTTCATATGATGACTTTATTTTATGTCAGATAGCGATATGTTCTCTGTAGCTGGAGATGGAACTGTTCTATATTATGTAATCTGAAGAAAGAGTCTGTAATTCCATGTAAGTGATAGATCCTAGGAAAACCAAAAAGTAGGTTAGTTTTCATGGTATAAAGTTGACGTATGAAAGCTCGAATCTCCAAAAGCACGTGTGATTGTCTGGATTATGCTAGTATTGGGCTCGGTATGAATTTCCAGTCCCCTACAATGGAGTTGAGACGCAAGGAACCCTTTCGCTGAACCCTTTCAAAGTCCTTCGGAGAGGTTTGGCGTAAGGTTCTTGCACTTCAATTTTCATCGCATGATTGTTCACTTTTCACTGTAAAACCAGGGCCTTCCTTCTACCACGTAGGAGGTTTTTCTCGATATATCTTATCAATTGACATAAAATAGTAATAATTTTGTCTCCAGAACCTGGTAAATATTAATCAAACTAATTTTAATACTTTTTGAATTATCAAAATAGTTATTGAATTTAATAAATAAAATCTTGATTATACATATATATTTACACACTTATTTAGGTCTATAATTTTGTATCTAAACATAAAATATATAGTATAGTATAGTAATTTCAATGCATATATATGCATTTTACGTGTTCTGTAGTCAATAGTTCTTTGTGCTAACTTTGACTTTGACTTGAATAGTTACAGATCGATGTATTTATATTTCTTCGAGCTATTTGCCGTCTTCTCTCTTACAGGTATGGTTTGTTCCAACGCATCATCACGTATCTTCCTACTGATAATACTGTTGTAAAATTTCACGGTCTTATCACACAATAAAGAAACGTTTAACAAATTATTGAAATTCTGCCCATAATTATTTTTGATACTAATTTTTAGAGTGGCAGATTGATCATATCTGATCGAATATGATCATATATAATTAGATACAAACATTTTTTTCTCGGGTACTTTCTCATCTTTTTCGTTTCTACTTTGTCAACCGCAATTCGACGCTCGATACGAATAAAAGCACGTTTCAAATTCCGGGTGGAAAAGAGCACATTTCAAATTCCGGGTGGAGAACAGCACGTTTCAAAATCAGGGTGAAAAAGAGCACGTTTCAAATTCCAGGTGGAAAAGAGCACGTTTCAAATTCCGAATAGAAAAGAGCACATTTCAAGTTGACTCGAATACTAGCACGTTTCGAGTTGACTCGAATACTAGCACATTTCGGGTGGACTCGAATAATAGCACGTTTCGGGTTGACCCGAATAATAGCACGTTTCGGGTTCACTCGAATAATAGCACGGTAAAAACGTGTTATTATTTGTTTTTAACGTGCTATTATTCGAGTGAACCCGAAACGTGCTATTATTCGAGTCAACCCGAAACGTGTTAGTATTCGAGTCAACCCGAAATGTGCTAGTATTCGAGTCAACTCGAATCGTGCTAGTATTCGAGTCAATTTGAAATGTGCTCTTTTCCATTCGGAATTTGAAACGTGCTCTTTTCCACCCGGAATTCGAAACGTGCTCTTTTTCACCCTGATTTTGAAACGTGCTATTCTCCACCCGGAATTTGAAACGTGCTCTTTTCCACCCGGAATTTGAAACGTGCTTTTATTCGTATCGGGCGTCGAATTAATATTGTTCGATTATTTTTCATGATTATGGATTACAACATACTTCCAGCATGTGTGATTCTGATTAATTAGAATCCGCCAAATTAAATTGAACATCAAGTTGATTAATACATCTCGATTCAATGAATAATTAAGTCGACGTACTTGAATTTTTAAGGTAGTAGCTTATTTTCATCTACAACATTCATTAAACATTCGCCGAAATAAGTGACGGTTCACCTCCGACCCGTCGATCTGTCAGTACTGGGCCAACGTAGCTTGCCAGCACTGGCCAAGCGTTGACTGTCAACCCTTGGGCCGTTGTTATCATCCCAACGTACTGCCATTCGTCGGCCAACCGTTGGCAGCAAGCACTCGGCCAACCTTGCACCGTTGGCAGCAGTACTGGCACAATACAGGGTCTGTTGTCAATTTCTGCATGGGATATCACGTTCGAATTTAAAATCAGAAAATTCAATAATCAGTATCAGGACTTAGAATCAAAACCTCATACACACACACACACACACACACACAATCGTTAGAAGACAAACTGACACATCGAAACATCGCTACTCTGGCAATAACATTTCACACACAAAATTTTGTTTAACACACACACGTAAACTCAAAACAGCATATTATATTAGAATTAAGGATACTTCTTGTACATACAACTCAACCAGACCATACATGTGACACTTTACTTTTTCTGTCATCACATAGTTATATTTATTTATTTTTGAATTCTTACTTTCTTTCTGTTGTGCTAATATTTGCCGTTAACTTGGCTAGCCAATAGCCATCCTACACCTGTATCTTGTTTGATTGATTCACTGTAACTCTATGTACTGTTTCGTTGCCTAATGGCCTTATTGTAGGCCGCGGCATATAAATAAATTTACATACATACATACACTTACAAATAAAAGGAGATTAACACGGATAGAAGAGAACAGAAAAGCGTAAATAGTACCAATGCGCGCCATATAGAAAAACTGAGGAGTCCGTGGGTCAGTCCCCTCTCCTAAAATTTGAAGAAATGTGACTACGCGCACCGAGAAATAGTGCGAAAACCGAGCCGTAATGGTAAATCAGAACGCGATCAGAGTCACTTCGGTCCGGCTTGATGTCGCAATCAGTCGTGTCGATTGTTCGAGTATTCACTTCGGTCAGTCCCTTTGGACAATTTGGTACGTAATTCGTGGGAGCAGTCCACGAATTTACAAATTTAGAATCGATTTTCTGACTTAGAAAATTTTAAAAAAATTTCATTTAAGGCGACAGCCTTCCTAATTGCGGAAAAATTTAATTCAACATCATAAACTTGATCACTTACACAGTCGCTAACATTTCTTTTTAGTTTGTTATTATCAAACTCAAATTTAATTAACCAAACGTATCTCTTATACTATTTTCTGTTCTTTTGCTTGCGCATCATCTTCACTATCAATATAAATCTGTCTAACTGCTAATCATTTACACCTACACAACATTCACTCTTCAGTTAATTGCTCCGTTCCTGAAATATCCTCTGAAAAATTGGTTTAGTCCTCAGTGAGAAGTGCGGTTAGTAGTAACGCCCGGACTTTCGAGAAAGAGAAGCACCAACGCCGTAGCTTCGACACTGAGTCCTCTCGTTATTAGTTCAGGTAGAAAATTCCTTTCCTTGAGGTAATTCGTTACCTCATTGCACAAAAACCACGAGAGCAGGTGTTAATTGATCTAGGTACCTTATCGAAGCCCTGAGAGAGTCTTTCTCAACCAAAACAAAATTTTCTATCAGTACGAGTGCTATCGAAGTAAAAATTTCAGGAATATCGATAAGTGGTTAAACGTCAAGTGATAGTAATGAAACTCGTTTAATATTAGTTTAATCGGAGTGATCGTGCCATATTGTGAACACGGATCACAGTGAGGATTAACGTTATATTTGACGCCCGAACGTGGGGCAGAGAGAGAAACGTGATAATAGATTGAAGTTTTGTTTTGGGGACGCAAGTGATGACATCGTCCACATAGCGGTAGTAAAACAGAGGTTTGAAGTCTAGTTTTGACAAACACTCTCTTTCTAAGTCTGCCATAACAATGTCCGAGAAAACTGGAAACACTGGGGACCCCATAGGTGTGCCAAAGATCTGTTTATAAAAAACTCCGTTGAACTGAAAGTATGTATTCTCCATCAGGAAGGTGGGGACTACTGTGAGTTCACTGAGAGGGATAACACAGTACTTGAAGATATGGGCGTACCTGTTGGCAATGCTATTAGTTACTAGGTCTATGGGGACGTTCATGAAAAGTGAAGTCACGTCAAGAGATACTAGTATATGATCGTCTGGAATGGTGAGATTTTTGAGTTTTTCAAGTAAATCCCAACTGTGTTTTATATATGAAGGAGGTTTGGGAATGCTATGTACCAGCAAGTTGCAAAAATGTTTAACAAAAGAATAAGTTGGGCTGCCAATTGAGGACACAATCGGTCTCAATGGCGAGTCTTTTTTATGGATCTTAGGTTTAACGTTGACTCTGATCGGTTTTAACGTTGACTCTGTTCCTTTTTAATGATGACCTAACTCAACATGCGCTGTTTTAACCGCCTCTTTAAGGTACACACTTGTGCTCTCTGTTTCATCCGGTTTTCTTCATGTGTTGTCATCCTCGTTTCAGTCAGACCACCGTTACCATTTCTACACACCAAATTAAGTCGGATACATGTGTTTTACTTCTTCTATAGGTAATTATTTTTCACGATGCCATACAAGCCTTACTGTAACCTTTATATTTTTCTATATTTATATTCAATAAAATTTTCCAGTTTCTGATGAAGACGACGGATGGTCGTAGAAACGTTAACCCAAAATTACATCGGATTGAGTTAATTTAATTTCTCTTTCCGCTGACTCGACTTGATCGAGTCCCCATACTATCTAAGATGTCGAGTGATAGAGTCTTCCTTAATAATTAAGACAATTCTGTCAAAACCATTCGGTTGTGGGATCAAAAAATACTTGGATATAAATTGACCTGAGCAGTATGAGCACCTTTCAATTGCGCCTAACATTTGAAGATGGTCGACTCGTTCCTTATATCTAATAAATTCTTCAGTACTAAACGTGGGTTCCGGAGGAATGAATGTCTGCTTAGGGGCACTACTGAACTCTACCTCGTAGCCCTCTACGCAAGCCAAAAACGAATCTATCTGACGTAATGTTTTTCCAATTTCGACAATAGTTTGCTAGCCGCCCAACAATTTTTCTTGCCGCTGAGATTTTTGATGAGGATTGGGTTAACTGCTATGGGACCGAGGTGAACCCTGAAAAGACTTGCTCGTCTGATATTTCCAAGCTTTCTGCGGAAAACGTTGTTTATTGCTCGATTGCTGGCTGTTTGACTGATAGCTGCCCGCCTAAGAGTTGCCCTGGAACTTCGCAGACGGGCTCTTCCAGTTTATCGAAGGTGATTGACGTAGCGCCGGTTTCTTCGCCACTGGCTGAGGTTTTGAATCCAATTCCACCTTCACAATAGCCTTCGCAGACTTTATTTTGTCCACCAAGTTCGCACCAAATAAAAATTCATCGATACCTGAATTTTCCAGCACAGACTTGACCTTTTTAACCAGAAAGGGTAAAATATAAGCCCTTTGAGCTACAGCCTTTTGATGATTTCCCTCCGAGAGCAGCTTACCTGCGTCCAGAAGCAATTCTAGAATCTGCATTCTGTGGAGGCCTTCGTTTTCTTTCTCGTTGCGAATGAGCGTAGCTGCAGTTCCTATGGCCGACAAGGCTGAGCCAATAGTGCATTGAGAATCTGCAAAGTGCTTATCTCTTCTTCTGGACATCTCATTCAAAGAGGCTGCGACCTCTGGGTTCAGACGCTGCGATTCCAATGGGCAATTTCCAGTTCTGGGGGTACTTCTCCAGGAGTTCTTTCTTATTCTCCTTGCCTATACCACCACAGACCCAGTTTTTCCATCTCTCAGCTAATTCTGGGTGAAATTAAACAATTCATTCCTTCACTTCCTGCAGCCGTAGCCGCGTCGTCCCCCAAGAGTTTTAGTGTTCTTTCATCCATTTTCTGGATTTCAGGCTAACCCTGATTCACTTCAAGCAGACCCAAAGGCGGATTACAAGAAACCTCTTCTATATTTTCTTTTTGCGAAGAATTATCTTCGTCTCTGCCCTGAGGTTCTGAAAGAACGAAAATGCATCTAGGTTATGTTCGATCCGCTCGGACTGTACATGACACTAGACCAAAATTCACGGATACTGATTGACAGACTTGTGATAGTACCGCCAAGGACGATGAAAACGCCCTGAATCTGGGTGTTCTAATCTCTTACTTGTAACAGGAGCTGCATCCTGCTGTTGAACAGATTCTCGATCCCTGCATTCCGACGCCGCTAGTGGACGCTAGGTACGACGCTCGATTTTTACCTCGAGCCATTTGAGTGTTCGCCAAAGTCTGTCACTGTCGTCTTCCCGGGAATTCCGGGATCTTTTCTCGGACTTTGGCATCCTTTTTTCGAAGTTTTTCCCGATTTTTGTCCCACAACAACTTCCGAAGATGTGACACCACCACGCACGAAGAACGTAATGAAGTATGAACGGGAGGTTCGGGGTAGAAAGGGGGAGTGGGTCATAACAATTCATAAATTTTATACTTACCTTGTAATCTGGAGAACGAGACTCGCAGTATAATTCTGTTGTATATTGGCAGGACCACCGTATCCAGGGAACTGTGAATGCGAGGTTATCTCGCATCGTCTATATACGGGGCATTCCATCTCAACTCAACCAATGATTTTCCCACACGATTTTTGATTCGCTCAACGATATCTTCTTCGTTTTCAAAAAAACACTCCTGAATTTCTTCAGAATTTTTCCGCCAACCGTTAATTTTTTATAATTATTCCACCCCGCCCGCTTCAACTGGTGGAAGTTAAATCTGGATGGTAATAGAAGGGATTTTATTTCATTTTATTCGACAAGATATTTATGAGAGTTTGACGTGAATTAATTTTTAACGTTATGCTGTCATTGCAGTTTATGGCCTCGCCATTATGTGTTATATGAGCACTAGGAAGGCTGTGGTCCGTTTTCATCAGTGATTAAATCAATATTGAAGACAAATTATAGACACATTCCGAAGAATTGTGTACAATATGACGTTTTAAACAAACCGTGTAACAAAGCAGACGCATTCCAGACCATTTAAATACGGGCCCATTGTTTTAAGTTGAAACAAACGGCCCTTTTCTTGGTGAGTACGCTTCCTTGAGTTCAAAGCTTAGCTATAGGTTTGCTGGTGAGGTCGTGTTTGAAATTGACTAAATTAGAGCAGCGATCTGGTTAGGGTGGCGTCGACTCCCGGCTTTTGTGTTAATAGGGATGAATAATATCAGTCTGAATAGTTGTTATTTTCCTGTCGAACTGAGACCTTCAACAGCCCCTGACCCTGAAATTGTTTAAATTCCGTTGGGTGCCGGCGGCACAGCTTCTATTCCTCGGGGAGCGACCGGCCAGTCGGCGTCGATGTTTATTGGGCCCTGCAGTGCCTTGCATACAAAATGCTGCTCTTTTCTTCCAGCCTAACTACCCTCTCCGGAGGAAACAAAAAGATCAGCTTTTATATCACTAAATTGGGCTGTTAAGAAATTATTCCAATTGTTAAAAGAGGCCAGCGAAGATCTAATCGTCTGGAACTCGAGGCGGTGCTAAGACGCGAGCGGACCACATAAAAAATTCCGATAATTCAAAATTGGATGTTCGTACTGATCACACTCTAAGACTTTGAGCTCAGAATGCTCGACTGGGGTAACCAGATGCGCGTTTCCGTCCGCAGTTCGGTGAATGTGAGGCGAAAATTCAGGACGCAGATAATCATTGGATTATCCTAGCGATTGGGGCGGTAGAGAGAGTACGGGATCCGCTACAGGACCAAACAGCCGGGAAGATGAGAGCAGGGAGAGATGTTGGCGGTCAGCTGTCAATCACGTGAAGGCTAGACTACCAATTTGATCTTTCATAATTTGTAAGAATTTCTCGGGGAACGGCAACGCGGCAGCATGGCCAGAATCATTACGAAAAGGTAATTGCACCAATCACGGATCGCGGCTTCTATGAAAGTATTCGCCTTATTATAGTATATCCACGTGGTTGTATAATAATCTATACGCACACCGCGACACACAGTAATAACAATATACTCAAGTATAGGTTGGGCTATATAGCGTCTGTATATAATCATCGGTTTGCTCTCACCAACCGTAGTAGATCCGTACCGTATTTGCAGCCGCAGCTGATCTTTTGTCTAATTATCTATTTATCTAATTATGCATGAAATTAAGGAAATTCTGAAACTCTGACTTGTCGCGTTTTTGTCTACTTGGTGCCTAGGGTAGACTGGGGACGGTTGTAACAGGGGGACGGTTGTAACATTGTTAATATCTCTAAAACTAAGGGTAGGACATTTATATACCGCCGTCTGATAATCCGTGCAAGTGGTCCGAACTAGCACATTAGTAGGTGGCGGTCCTCCGTGCAAAGCGGAAGTGGGTAGCGGGGCCCATTGATATTTTCGGGCGTAAAGTAAGTTCTTACAATCTTAGTTAAACATCGACAATTAGACTTCTATGATAAATCTTCAATTTTTATTTTGTTCATATGTTTCCTTTGCCAATTCTGTGTCAGTATTCACAGTTTTTTGAGTTGATAGATTCGACAGAATAAATGAAATTTTGTCTTGAAGTAAAAAAACTCGTCTGGGGTCAGTTGTAACAGTTGGTCCGGGGACATTGCAACCATTTGATGGCGCATGATTACAGCTAACAGCATTCCTTCTCCTTCTTTTATTCAGGCATTATCGTAGTTTATGTTATGAAATAATAATAATAATATAAAAAAAATATTACATTTATAAGATTTCATCCAAACGAAAATATTCGGCCATCAAGAGGTGATGAAAAATTATTTTCATATTTTTTAGTTCCTGAAACACGTATTCCTTATGGGAATGTCTGATAATAATTATCAAAATCCTGATAAATAATCTAATTTTGTGAAAAAATCTTGTGTTACAACTGACCCTGGGGTTGGGGTTAGTTGTAACACTTTTCCGATTTTTTTTGACAGGCTCATACTTTTTTTCTATTTATGCTAAAGAGTCCTACTTAGCGCCATTTTGTCAGCAATTGAATGCTCTTTGCTATGGTATTTGGAACATTGATGTGTTCACTGTAGTTTGAGCTCAGTGAGGGCAAAACCGAAAAATGTTACAACCGTCCCCAGTCTACCCTACAATCTACCCAATTCCATCCGAGCTACGAAATGACTGATTTATTCCACAAGGCAAACATCGAATTTGAAGGAATGTTAGAAATAACAGAAACAGTTGACTCTTGAAGTTTTCTTCGCAGGTTAATCAATGTTATTTTCCGAAACGCAATACCAATTATACTTCCGAATTTCTACCATCTAATCAGAATTACTTATATCTCATTTTCGTTTCTGCTACATTATTTCAAGTAGACTATAATGATAACAGTATAATTTTTTCAGATATAATCGTTTTGATGTTTATTGTAGCTAGGGGGCTTCACAGTCTGAGCCTTAGTAGGCATACTAAGCAAGGCTTGCATACTAAGGGTGTCAGATCATAGAAGTACACATTTCTATCTTTGATTTGGAACAAATCGTTACACCAGCGTTCAAAACGTGAGTGGTGGATACTGCTGAATTCCGTCCTCAATAAACACGGTAACCACGGACCCCCCGTAACCGTTACTCCTATATCGACTTGAAATTTGAACCACCGTTCTATCGAATTATTAACTGAACGTCAGGAAAATTCAACTGAAAATAAAATTAAAAAAAAACATACACCAGTCGGCTGAATTAGAGCTTATTCCAAATCTGTTTGATGAAAGTGTATCCCATGAGGTATTCAAAATTTCGTATAAATTTCAACTGATTGAAAAATCGGTTAGTACGGAGATACCGAGGTTACCAATTTTTCTAGAACAATATTTTGATCCGTCCACCGGCCACAATTTTTACACTACATGGCTGGTTGTTGTTTTTTTTTTTTTTTCAAAATGAAGCTCAAAATATGTACTTGTATGTAGCAGAATCCATTAAACCGATCAATAATGACTGGTCACCATGACACTTAATAGTTTACGAGCGCTATAACTCGGAAATCCCCTTAAGAGGAGACTTCGGTAAAATTTTGAAAATCGCTATGAGAGGTCGTATATAAAAATCCTATCAGCAGTTGTGAAATAATGGCAGTATAGACTGTGAAAAAAATGCAGTTTCCTGCGATGAAAGTGTAGTCACGAGGAATTTTTGACAGTGGTGGGCAAAAATCTTCATCGCAAGGTACCTTGTGCTCACACTTTCACCGCAGGAGGCTGAATTTTTCGTTCACAGCCCATGCTACCATTATTCTAAAACTGCTAAAAGGATTTTTTTGTACCACAACTATTTTCGGTATTCGGTATCCGAATGTTCAAACAAAATTAGAGTGAGCAGCAGCCATAACCCTGCGTGCAAGTTACTCCGCCATTCCCGGTCCTAAGCCCGGATGAGCATAAGGACTGCACGCAGTGCTACACGTTGCAGATATGGGTGATTCTCCCAGAACACTCATTTTTGTAGTAACCGAGTTTTGTTTTCGATAATCCCACAGATGTCTTATATTGTTTCACCAGAATATTTTGAGATTATAGGCTACAGGACAATTTTTTTTCAAAGAATCATAGTAATCCTTGTTTGCCGTTTTTTACGCCGACAAGTCAGTTTTAGACCCCGAAAAATTAGTCTTTGGGGAAAATCAGCCATGTATAGGAACAAAGTGACTGTAACGGAAAAGCTTTCAATACTCAATGGAGGTCCAAATTTCACGTCAAATGTTTAGGAAAAATCAGAATTAGAGAAACTGTATGCATATAAAGTACCGCCAAGTACCACGAACTAAATTTTTTTCTTCGAATTTGTTTTCCGAATTTTTCGGTGGAATTTTTATCGCATCATAAATTACTTGGAAAAACCAATCGAGTGAGCGAGCGAACTACCACAACGCCAGTCGATTCAATTTTATTTATATTTCTTGTACTCAGTAGTTGTATCTGATTTCAAACCTTTCATAACAAGAATGTTTTGAAAGACGACTTCTGTTGAAAATAATTTTTGTTGATAGGTATTGTTCATGAAAGACTTTTTGTTGAGAACGAATTATTTTGATGGGTATTTCTTGAAAAAGATTTTTTGTGAAAGACGAGCTTTCGTCTTGAATTTTTGGTGAAAGGGCGAACTAGGCCGGAGCCAGCGACCGAGTGCCCGTGAAGCTACGCGAAAATCCGAATAACGTCGCAAGCGATTACGGCAGATTGAGCAAGACGAGTTCTGCAAAAGCCGTTCCTGAGATCGCGTTTTGGCACCGTTCCACCCCTGCAGGGGCTGCGTTTTTCAAGATTTTTCAGTAACCTTCAAAAAGCAGGTCTGTGAACTTTTTCAGATTTTTAACGCTGTTTTCCAACGAGTAACGGCTTGTCACACTTCACCTACGCCGACAAGCTGTGAAAAAAACATATTTTTCAACCCTGCGGTGGCGATTACTCATAATAATAAAGAATGCATCGTCAGACACGAATATCTCGGAGCTTTCTGAATGTTCATTTGTTCTTGTTTTACTATTTTTCCCGACAGGATTATTGAATTCGAAACCCAGCCGCCGAAACTTTCCGCGCCAACAGAGTAGTAACGAAATAGTATATTACACACCTAGGGAGGGGAAGTAGGTTATTCCAAACTGCATGTGAGATTGACACCCGAGCCGAAGGCGAGGGTGGCAGGAACGCAGTTTGGGATGGCCTTCTTCACTCCCGTGGGTAGTATACTATTTTTCACCACCCTCTGCATCGGAAAGCACGACTTCCCGTTCACGCAGCGGGCCGAAAGTCGTATCTACTTTCCGTGCAGGTGTGGTAAAAAACTGTATTGTTGCTAGTATTTTTTTTTCGATAATTCATTGCTGGCGAACAAATAAAAGGGGATGGCTGAAAATTTTACCATACTTTTGTGACTCCTTGAACTATGTGCAGTAATAATTTCAAACGAACCGACACTATCTTTATTTTAATTACAGGGGTTATGAAAATAATGCTAGTAATGATTAGGATGGAAAATAATAATAGTAAGTGAAAAAGACAAAAATGATAATAATAATAATTGCCGGGGTGGCAAAAACAATGATAATACTGATGACAACTTTCCTAAATTATTATTTGTTAGTGAGTCAGGAATAGGATTTAATTATATTGAATTTTTCAAGACATCTTTACATTCGGACATACGATCACGTACTTTACTGTTATATAATTTTTTAAAAAATTATAAATAATAAAAATAATTTGTATATGATTATGGAATCTTTTCCTTTTTTCTTCAATTTTACCTCATCGTAGTGTATGTCAACGCCTTCACTGATTTCATAAGTCAATGACAACTTCACATGTATGGTTTCAACCCGTGGAGAGGGTACTCTTCACATAAAAATTCAATTCATTTGTTTCAAAAACATTTTCAACGTAACTTTTACAATATCTTATCCATTCTCAATATACTTACAGCATTACACCAACTATCCCAACATAATCAAGCCCGTCAGCCAAGCCAGGGTCAGTATAACTATACAAGACAATGTTATAATGGACCCGGCGGCCGTACAAATATCTGGAAGGGGGGACAGGACGAGGAGCTGTGGGGTTTCAAGGTATCTGACGCGATCTGTGTGTATTCTGTATAATTCTCCAAATCTTCTTAAGGCTAATTACAAGGGTGATTACAGTTACTTTATTTTCACGGGGCATATACGTGTGTGTGTGTGTGTGTGTGTGTGTGTATAATGTGTGTCGCAGCTCTCACCCAATGCTCTCTCATGAAACGTGTATATCCCACGAGCGGGTAACTCCAAATGCCGCTCCGCTGTCCCCCCGTCCTGGGGCGAGTCCGGTAGGAGCCAGAGGAGTCCGAGCGGTGTTGCTGTCCGTGTCTGTCTGTCGCTGAGTCTGTGTCAGCATGCGTGAGTGTGAGTGTGTAAGGCGCTTGGGGCGCAACTCCTGGAGTCACGTCACAATGTATGAAAACAGTTAAAATCGAGTCATTAAGTATACTCCTCAAGAAGAGCCGAAGAAAAACCTTGCTGGAAAATGGTTACCCTCGTGGCTTCATCGACCGTCACATCCAAAGAAGGGTTGCTTGTTGGATCGAGCCAGTCATTCGAAGTCGTCGGCCACTCTTGAGATTGATTTGAATAGAACACATTTCAACGGGATTTCACAGTCTGTTGTGAGAGCACTGGACAGGATCTGTGTGTATACAGGACCCCGTTATATTTCGCGTCTAATATGGTGTACAGAAGTCAGAGTATGTACCTCGTAGCAGCGCCGGCGACTTTCATATGGAGTATATGGAGAACTCCACACCCTGAAAAACTCTGCACACGCTAGTTCATGTTTCATGTTTCATGTTTGATGAACATCACTTTCAAAGTTCGTTAGAAATCATTCAAAAATGGCGGTGCTGCACTCGATGCCGTAAAGATCCTCCGCTTGACATGCGCGTAGCTGGCTGCAGATGAATCTCTGGAACGGCACAACTGAAAACAAAGTCTACCCTATTCTTGAAGAGAGTATCACTGGAATGTAGCGCACGGATTCCTTTTTTCCTATCATTAAAAAAATATTTGTTAGAAAAATTTGAAAAAAGGAGTTTTCCACGAAAATTCCTAAGCGTAAAATTGATAAAAAAATCAAATATTAACACAGCGAAAAAATCGTACGGTACATTTTAGATAGTGTATGTCAGAATATTTCGTCAAAATTTCAAGTCAATTGGACCAGTAGTTTTTCGAGATTTACATGTAGGTACCCGTGCAAAATGGAAACGCTTGCCAAAGTCTTGTGTATAGCTTAAAATACCCTTGAAGCGGCCAAAAAACCATTGAAAAAGCCTTGTGATCAGCTTGCTGACGCTTGACTTTGGAACCAAGAGTTTTGCAAGCCTTGGGAAACGGTTGGTTTTTATCCTGGCAAACACTTGATGACAACGCTTGGCAACACCTTGGGTCAAAAAACCCTTGCACAAGCCTTGTAATAAGCTTGCTAACGCTTGGCTTTTGAACCAAGAGTTTTGCAAGCCTTGGGAAAAGGTTGGTTTTTACCTTGGCAAACACTTGATGACAACGCTTGGCAACACCTTGGGCCAAAAACCCTTGCGTAAGCCTTGTGATAAGCTTGCTAATGCTTGGCTTTTGAACCAAGAGTTTCACAAGCGTTGGGGAAAGCTTGGCTTTTGCCTTGGCAAACACTTGATCATAACGCTTGGCAACACCTTGGGTCAAAAAACCCTTGCGTAAGCACTGGGATCAATTTGTGAATGCTCGGCTTTTGGACCAAGAGTTTCACAAGCGTTGGGGAAAGCTTGGCTTTTGCCTTGGCAAACATTTGATCACAACGTTTGGCAACACCTTGGGTCAAAAAATCGTTGCGTAAGCTTTGGGATCAGCTCGTAAATGCTTGACTCTTGGACCAAGAGTTTTGCAAGCCTTGGGAAACGGTTGGTTTTCACCCTGGCAAACACTTGATGACAACGCTTGGCAACACCTTGGGTCAAAAAACCCTTGCGTAAGCCTTGTAATAAGCTTGCTAACGCTTGGCTTTTGAACCAAGAGTTTTGCAAGCCTTGGGAAAAGGTTGGTTTTTACCTTGGCAAACACTTGATGAGAACGCTTGGCAACTCCTTGGGCTAAAAACCTTTGCGTAAGCCTTGTGATAAGCTTGCTAATGCTTGGCTTTTAAACCAAGAGTTTCACAAGCCTTGGGAAAAGATTGGCTTTTGCCGTGGCAAACACTTGATCATAACGCTTGGCAACACCTTGGGTAAAAAAACCCTTGCGTAAGCATTGGGATCAACTTGCGAATGCTCAGCTTTTGGAGCAAGAGTTTCACAAGCCTTGGGAGAAGTTTGGATTTTGCTTAGGCAAACACTTGATAATAAATCTTGGCATCACCTTGCGTTGAAAAACCTTTGCGTGAGTCTTGCGATCACATCATTGCCGCTTCGTGTCTAAACCAAGAGTTCAGGAAGCCTTGGGAAACGGTTGATTTTCCCCTTGGCCAACACTTGATCACGACACTTAGTAAAACTTTACGTTAAAAAACCTTGTTCAAGACTTTTCATAAGCTGGCCAACAAAGCAAGGATTTTGCAAGCCTTGGAAATAGCTTGACTTACGTATATTAGTTGCCGAAAATCTAAAATCGGCATTTTTAATTACGGAACATTATGAATAGCTGCAGCTGCGTATATTACTCATCTAGATCAACAAATATAACGCTCTGATTATAAATAGGTAAAAGTTGTACGAGAATTCAATAGGTAGTTTGGCGTAGTAGGTAGGGCGTGCGACTAATATAGCAAGCGAGCGATAGGGTCCCGGATCGAATCCCGAAAAAAACATGCGAAGTTTTTCTGAGCTAAAAATGCGTTTTATTGACGGTATATAGTGAATTGTGAGTAGTTCGGCGAAAAAAGGCGGAAAATTTTTATTTTTTGCTTAATTTTGCAATATTTTATGTCAACAATTCTTGTACCAGTGGAAACCCTTTCTTAACCCTTGGTGAAGTCTTCCAGAAGCCTTGAAAAGACCTTTTCTTAACCCTTGGTGAAGTATTTCAGAAGCCTTGACAAAAACCTTTCTTAACCCTTGGAAACCCATTCAGACGCCTCGGAAAAACCCTTCCTTAACCCTTGGTGAATTCTTTCAGAAGCCTTGAAAAAAACCCTTTCCTAATCCTTGGTGAAGTCGTTCAGAAGTCTTGAAAAAACCCTTTCCTAACCCTTGAGAAAACCCTTGGCAGTTTTGTTTCAATTTGCAAGCTTTCGAACAATGGTTTTGCAAGCGTATAGCCAATGGTTTTGCAAGCGTTTGGCAATCCTATTTCAAGGTAAAAATTTTTGCACGGGTAGGTCGAAAAAGCAGTTTCGAGATAGGTAGGTAAACGCTAACGAAAGTAAGAGTGCAGTTCTTCAGTAGCAAGATTTCTGTATTAAATCAATTACTTCTTCTAAGTAATATGCAATAATCGTCGATACGCCACTGGTAGAACCGTGCGACCGATTCGCAGCGGTGCCTCGAACTTCTACCTGAAAATACCTACAACACTCGTTTGTGACAGATTTGTGACTTTGTCACATGAAACTATGAAGAAGGTTGTTCGATAGGTTTATAAATAAAAATGAAATCAATTTCAATTTTTTAATATTTGAATCATCAAACTTCGTGTTTTAATTTGTAAATTTTTTCAACAAATGTGTGCATAAATTTCAAAATAAAGTTCTTTTCATCAACAGTGTAGAAAATAAAATTAGATTTAAAATCACATTCATACTCCTCACTCATTCCAACCGGATTAGAATTGCTTATAATAAAATTACGCCTTTTTCATAATAATTATATCTTTTACCATTATGTTGTATACATATATGCCTTTTGCCTTTTTTTGGAATCATTAGTCGTTTTTTAACATTTTTCTCTCAATTACACGGTTCAAATTATCTTTAGAATGTGACCATGCAGGTTCCGGAGATTCGATGATGCATCCAATTTTCCTTGTTCAGGGCATGCTGTACTCGATTGTTACCGACATTCAGATATCTCCGAATATCCAACTCCACGAAAGTAAATCGCAAAATACAGCTTCGTAGCGGAATTCTAAAAATATTTTGGATTCACTCCAAAATGAAGGAATGGCATGGTTTCTACGAAGTCATGATAGTAATTTCGTAGAAACCATGCCATTCGTTCATTTTTGAGGAAATCCAAAATATTTTCGAACGTATCTGTGCGAAATCATGTGTAGAATTCCGCTAAGAAGCTGTATTTCGCGATTTACTTCCGTGGACTTGGATTTTCGGAGATATCTGAATGTCGGTAACATTTGAGCACAGCATGCCCTTAAGGGCATGCTAGACTCAGTCTTTTCCGTATTTAAAAAATAATGAAGCCTGATATGAACGGGCGGGTGTTTAATGGGTTCCTTGGACGATTTTTCATCAAATTGGTAGCTGCATGAACGTGTATCTCACCAAAATCGAGTAAAATAAGCCTTTTTTGTGTTGCGAAGCGTGAGAGCGTCACTTGTTTTCACTGATATCACCGACTACGCATCACAAGGGCGAAAACGAATAAGATAGCACCCTCGTCAATATAATTCCACTCACATATATCGCAAAACTTGTTCATTTCACCCAACGATGAAGCCTCAGAATTGTTTCTAGAAAAAGACTGTAATTGTCCGTATGAAGCGGTGGCCGCGGCCATGTTAGATCGTCTCGACAACCTTCGTCTCGCAGTCCTTCGTTTCATGAACCGAAGTTCCTTGTTCAGCGCTGTTGTTGTTGTTGTTGTTGTTGTTGTTGTTGTTGTTGTTGTTGTTGTTGTTGTTGTTGTTGTTGTTGTTGTTGTTGTTGTTGTTGTTGTTGTTGTTGTTGTTGTTGTTGTTGTTGTTGTTGTTGTTGTTGTTCTTGTTCTTGTTCTTGTTCTTGTTGTTGTTCTTGTTCTTGTTCTTGTTGTTCTTGTTCTTGTTCTGGTTCTCGTTCTCGTTCTCGTTCTCGTTCTCGTTCTCGTTCTCGTTCTCGTTCTCGTTCTCGTTCTCGTTCTCGTTCTCGTTCTCGTTCTCGTTCTCGTTCTCGTTATCGTTATCGTTATCGTTATCGTTATCTTTATCGTTATCGTTATCGTTATCGTTATTGTTATTGTTATTGTTATTGTTATTATCGTTATTGTCATTATTTCGGAAATTGTAATTATAATGATAATAATAATAATAATAATAATTATAATAATTATCATTATTTCCGTTTGAATTCCCGCTCAGCTGTCACAGCGCTGAACAAGGAACTTCGGTTCGTGAAACGCAGGACCGCGAGACGAAGGTTGGCGAGACGATCTAACATGGCCGCGGCCACCGCTTCATACGGACAATTACAGTCTTTTTCTGGAAACAATTCTGAGGCTTCATCGTTGGGTAAAATGAACAAGTTTTGCGATATATGTGAGTGGAATTATATTGACGAGGGTGCTATCTTATTCGTTTTCGCCCTTGTGATGCGTAGTCGGTGATATCAGTGAAAACAAGTGACGGTCTCACGCTTCGCAACACAAAAAAGGCTTATTTCACTCGATTTTGGTGAGATACACGTTCATGCAGCTACCAATTTGATGAAAAATTGTCCAAGGAACCCATTAAACACCCCCCCGTTCATATCAGGCTTCATTATTTTTTAAATACGGAAAAGACTGAGTCCAGCACGCCCTTAACAGCATGCTGGAGTCAGGCTTTACCCACCCTACCCGGTTTTCACTTGTTTTCACTGATATCAAAGCCTACGCGTCACGAACGCGAAAAAGAATTAGTTAGCGGTATTCTATATTGAATTCCGAAGATTTATATCGCAAAATTTCTTTATTTCATGCACTAATAGAAAAATTCTATTGTATTTTGCATAAAATGATAATTGTCGATGTCAACTCGCGGTTGCGGCCATATTGGGCGTTTATCATTTATATGCAGAATACAATAGAATTTCTCTATGAGTGCATGAAATAAAGAAGTTTTGCAATATAAATCTTCGGAATTCAATATAGAATACCGCTCACTAATTTTTTTTCGCGTTCGTGACGCGTAGGCTTTGATATCAGTGAAAAGAAGTGAAAACCGGGTACGGTGGGTAAAGCCTGACTCCAGCATGCTCTTAATGGCGGAGATATAACGTCTCGTCAGACCATCCCACTTTGATTATCGATGACTTAGTTTTTGGTATGGTTTCTCGGATGCAATTGGATTTTTTTACGAGAATTATATTGATGAAATATTGAAACTGTTGTATATGTGTGGTGAAGATAGTTAAAACGTTTTGTGACTAGATTCTTTGTATACATAGTGTAAATAAATTGATTAAAACGGTAAATGGTGAAATATAATGTCATGTTACGAGAAAATATAATAACTCAGTCTTGATTGACTCTAAGGCATCTTCTCGCAAAGTGACCGAGAGAAAGCAGAGCGAAAATCTTTACCTACTTTATTTGAGTCGTGTTGTTGTCAATTTCTATTTGACTCTTATAGTCCGCCGATACATTCATTTTCACATTATACATACTCTTATTACCACTCCTGACAGGTAGTGTCACTAGATATACCCG
>JAEUYN010000674.1:0-87271 GCA_018257835.1 Euura lappo
AGCTTTATTGTAATTGAAAAAACAATACAATTATCTTAGTAAGTCAATCAAGCGAATTGATTGTGTTAATAATGGATTTAACACGGATTTTAATGAATTGCGTAGACTTGAAAATACCATCCATTGAGCCTTGGGCGGGGGCTTCACTCCAACTGCTGGAGAGGGAGCAACTGCCCAGGCTCACGAGGATGATGACCTTTGTGCCCGGCATACCGCCGGACACGGAGGTCATCATGAAAAGGCTGAAGCGGCAAAACCCAGGGCTTCAGACCCACCTTTGGAGGGTCTGGGACAGGAAGGAGACACCTTCTTCCGTCCATCTAGTCCTGGGAGTAGACGTTAAGTCCAGAGACGCTCTCAGGAGCCAGGGACTCCAGGCCCACTTCGGCCTGGGTTGCATCCTCTTCAGAGAGGGGCACTCAAGGCCGGCGAAGGGACAGGACCCTCGACCTGAGGCCGAGGACACCACGGCGCAGCAGGAGGGGGGGACAGGGACGGAAACGGCCACTGGCCCCCTTGACGGCGGCGGCGTGGCCAAAACAGGACAGGAGGCCCCGAGAGAGCCTCCAGGCCAGGACCCCCCAGGTGTAGGGACTCAGAGCTTCAGCTCCGCGGTCCCAGACGTGAGGGCGTCACAAAAAAGAAGGGGCTCGGACGCGAGGTCCAGGGGACGACCGTCAAGGGCCCTTGAGACAAGCAGGAGTGGTCAGGAGAGCGTGCGGGCGGGCCAGCAGAGGACACTGCATGGCTCCCTGACCACGCAGGCAACGCCACAGGGGCACCGACCGGACGGGACCCCCGAGGACAAGGGTGAGAAGGTGTCACGGTAACGTATCACTGGTATCACCCTTAATTAGCGATCCTGACGAGCCACGGCACAATGACCGCGCGCAGAATCAGTTTTTTGCAGATCAACTTGCAACACTGCAAAACGGCCTCGGCTATTCATAGCCGCAGCCTGGTGGTGGAGCAAACAGATATATCACTGTTACAAGAACCTTGGATTTACAAGGGTTTTGTTCTAGGTCTCGACAGGAGAAACGGCGTGCTGGTGTGCGAGGAAGGAGCCCAAGGCCCCGGCCCCAGGGCAGCTGTTCACATCAACAAGAAGCTCTGCGCGCTGAAGCTGAACCAGTTCTGCAGCAGAGACCTAGCAGCAGCCAGGATCAGTATGGGGGGGGCAAGAGGTGGCACCACTGAGATGGTGGTCTGCTCAGCCTATCTCCCCTACGACTCTGAGGATCCACCGCCTACGGAGGAACTCAGGGCACTGGTCAGGTACTGTGCCGACAAGAAGCTGCACCTGGTGATTGGGTGCGACGCAAACTCGCACCACGTTGTCTGGGGCAGCTCCGACATCAACGACAGGGGTACGGCACTGCTGGACTACCTCTCGACAACGGACCTCGACATCCTGAACAAGGGATCGAAGCCCACATTCGTCACCTCCCGTAGACAGGAGGTGATCGACCTAACGATCTGCAGCACCAAGCTAACGAGCCTGATAAAGGACTGGCGGGTGCTGGAAGAAGACACCCTGTCAGACCACAGGCGCATCTCTTTCTCCTTGGCAGCAGAAGCTGCGAAGGAGCCGGAGGGAGTATACAGGAACCCCATGGCCACAGACTGGCACTCCTACAGGGAGGAGCTGGAATGGAGGCTCAGGGGACCCTGTGAGCGTCTGAGGAACTCTGACATGGTGGAAAGCGAGGTAACACACCTACAATCCTCAATCATACAAGCTTACGAGGCCTCGTGCCCCGCCAAGCAAAAGATTGACAGCACTAAGGTCCCGTGGTGGAGCGGGGATCTGGACAAACTCAGGTCCAGCTCCCGGAAACTCCTAAACAGAGCCCTTAAGACAAAACTTGCTCCTGACTGGGCAGCCTACAGAGCAGCGCAGAAGGAGTACAAGAAGCTGATCAACAAATCCAAAACAGAGGCCTGGAGAGGTTTCTGCGACGAGACCGAGGCTCTACCCCTAGTGGCCAGGCTCCGTAGAGTCTTCTCGGCTGGCCCTCCGACCAAGCTGGATGGACTCATACTGCCAAACGGCAGCATGACCGAAAGCCACTCAGACATCCTCTCCCACATGCTGGAGGTCCACTTCCCGGGGTCCGTACCTACAGATCTGGGACCGCCCGACAGGGCAGGCCCGGACAGGCGGGGTCCTGGGGACTGGGGCACAGCAGCAGAGATCGTTACGCACGACAGGATCAGTTGGGCTGTCAAATCCTTTGACAAGTTCAAGAGCCCTGGGGTGGACAGGATCTTCCCGGCCCTCCTCCAAGAGGGTGAGGCGATCCTGGTCGCAAGACTAAGCCACATCTTCAGGGCCTGCCTGGCGCTGCGGTACATACCCAAGAACTGGCGGGAGGTCAGGGTGGTCTTCATACCCAAACCGGGCAAGGGCTGCTACGACCGCGCTAAATCTTGGAGACCAATCAGCCTCATGTCGTTCCTACTAAAGACACTGGAACGACTTGTGGACAGATACATAAGAGATGGGGCACTGGTCGAACGACCACTGTCCCAATCACAACACGCCTACCAAGCTGGCAAATCCACGGAAACGGCTCTTCACCACCTCGTACGCGAGATAGAGAAGCCGCTTCTCAGAAAAAAAAGCAGCACTCTGCGTGTTCATGGACGTGGAGGGGGCGTTCGACAACACCTCCTTCGATGCGATCTGTGGGGCGGCTTCCAGGTTCGAAATCGACGCCACGGTTGTCGACTGGATCAGGGAGATGCTGCAAACCAGGGTCGTCACCGCCAGTCTCGGGGGCACCGAGGCCAGGGCTCTCGTCGGCAGGGGGTGCCCGCAGGGAGGTGTGCTATCACCCCTGCTGTGGACCCTAGTCGTAGACGGGCCTGGTGGAGCTCAACGGGATGGGCGTGACAACGGTGGGCTACGCTGACGACGTGGCTTTAATCGTCGCGGGCGACCACCTACCGACCATGAGAGGCAAGATGCAAAGAGCTCTTATCCTCGTACAGAACTGGTGCACCGCTCAGGCGCTGAGAATCAATCCCAGCAAGACTGAAATGGTGCTCTTCACTAAGAAACGCAACCTCGCGTTAGAGCCGGTGGAGATCTTTGGATCAAGGCTGGCTCTATCCACAGAGGTGCGATACCTAGGAGTCACCCTGGACACCAAATTAACTTGGAGAGCCCACATCGACAAGCAGGCACAGAAGGCCACGGCCACGTACTGGGCCTGCAGAAGGATGGTGGGCCAGACCTGGGGACTACAACCAAAGGTGGTTCGATGGCTATACACAGCCATCATGCTACCTCAACTATCCTACGCCTCCCTAGTGTGGTGGCCTTCCATGAGCAAGGCCACATTCCGGAGGACATACGACCGGATATACAGGATGGCGCTGCTTGGCATAACCGGGGCTCTCAGAACCACACCCGGACTTGCCATGGGAGCCCTGCTTAACCTGCCGCCACCACATATCACGATATTAGAGGAGGCTTGGAGGGCGGCACTACGCCTATGGTACCTGGGACTCTGGAGAAGAACGGGCGTGGGACACACGGTGGTACTCCGGGAGGTGGGGGTGCCCCTGGCTACCCTGGCTCAAGGGGGGGACCGGTGTCCCAACAGATACCTATTCGGCCGCAACTTCAAGGTGGCATACCCTGACAGAGAGTCCTGGGAAGCAGACCGGGACAGGATTCTCTCGCCACAAGGACTCGTCTGGTACACAGACGGCTCCAAAACGAACACTGGGACTGGGGCCGGCATCTGGTGTGAGGGACCCAGGGAGAGCACCTCGCTAGCCCTGGGGACCACGGCCACAGTCCTACAAGCTGAGGTGTTTGCCATAGAGGCCTGCGTCAGATCCATTCTGGCGAAGGGCCACAGTGGCAAGCACATCTACATCTGCAGCGACAGCCGCGCCGCACTCAGCTCCTTGGATGCCTGGGTCATAAAATCCGGGCTGGTGTGGGGCTGCGTCGAACTTCTGACAAGGCTAGCGCGTGTGAACCACGTCAAGCTGCTCTGGGTGCCGGGACACAGCGGCATCCGGGGCAACGAGTTAGCGCACAACTTGGCCAGGGAGGGAGCCTCCCGTAGAGAATGCGACGAGGGTTGCCTAACAGGCATAACTACAGGGCACATAAAATGCCTATCCAAGGAACGGGCGGAGGGTCGCTTCGTCGACCTCTGGACCAACACACCAGGCATGGCTCACACGAGGGCCCTCTTCCGAGGGCCATCCCACCAGTTGGGGTCCACGCTCACGAAGATGAACAGGACGGATTTGAGGACTATTATAGGACTCATCACCGGTCACTGGTACACAGGCAAGCACCTCGTACACCTGGGGCTCAGAGCAGGGTCCCTTTGCACGAGATGCGGGAAGGAGCAAGAGACTCCCCTTCACCTGATCGCGCGGTGCGACGGTCTCGTGGGCCCGCGGAGGCTGGCCCTGGGAACCGACTTCACCGGCGAGGAGAAAATAGAGGAGATGGGCGTGGGCAGGCTGCTTCGGTTCGCCAAACTGGCCGACCTCACGTCCTTCCCTACTACATAGGGTACCCATTAGGGCCCGGGCACAATGGTCCGTATGGACTGAGCGCCTGGTCACCCCAGATTAACAAAACAACAAGACTTGAAAATAAGTGTGAGTCGATGAGTACACAATGATTATTTATTTATTTGTTTATTTAAATAATTCAACGTGGGTTAACCCTTTTATAGAGAAAAAAAAATAATCGAAAAAAAAAATGAAAGATTCTATATATGATCAAATATAACAAAATAACAACTACAATACAAATAAAAATAACAAATAACATGAAATAAATATGTAATTTATTCCAATTCGGCTGAAAAAACAAAGGGTCAAGGTTTTTGGAGTAGGTACTAGGTAGTGCCGTTGCCAATGTTTCACCCTGGGTTTCACTCCAGTCACATTCATTTCATACGAGTCGCCATCTGTCGGTTTGTCACTTTATCACTCGAGTCACGTGACAATTTCACAGAATAAGGCTCCTGGATACCAAATCCAGCTTCTGGAGTGTCAGGAACAGTGCCGGCGTTAGGGTACGGCGAGGTAGGGCGACCGCCAGGGGCGCTGGATTTATAAGGGCGCCGCTGCCTGCTTGGCTTTTTTTTTTAATTTTAACAGATCACGTAAAACTGTATAATTAAAAAAAACTGAGCGATACACGTTGGGAACCTAAGATCAAGAGTGTGAAAGCCGTCTGATATCAAATGTGGGAGGTTCATGATGCTCTAATCACTTTGGCTAACGAAACTGAAAAAACTGGCACTAGTATTTCACACGAAGCAAGCACTCTAGGAATTAATAGATTTCGGTTTCTTAGTTTCTTTAGTCGTTATTGGTACGAGGTTCTCTTTCAAATGAATGTCGTCAGCAAATCTCTGCAATCGAAAACCGTCGACGTCGGTGAATCCACAGAAATGCTTAAGAGCTGCTGTGATTTCTCAGAAGAATACCGAAAAACCGGGTATTAAACCTGCTTTCACACGCTTGCGACGCATAAAACGTCAGGCTGGTGAAATCGCCACGGATGAGCCCATTCGATCCCCAGAAAAAAAAATTCGGAATAGAATTTTTCGATAAATTGCTGGACACCTGTTCAACGTCGTTGACAGAGAGGTTCAAACAGTCGGATGATTAGTCGGAAACATGGTCTTTTATTTTGTATAATGTTCCAATAATTCCTGACTGCAGAAGTGAACTTAAGGTGTTCTGGAATAATCTCGAACGAAAAATTACTGTCGGTTCCAATTCTGATATAGATGGAAATTCAACCCCTGCGTTTTGAATTCCATAAAGCAGCGCAGTATTTAGGAATTGTATCCAAATGTATGGATTGCATTTCGCATCTTGGTGATGATACCTGTCACAGTAGCTAGCGGAGAACGCAGTTTTTCAAAACTCAAGCTGATGAAAATGTATCTATGGTCAACGATCTCACAATCGAGACTCACAAATTTAGCGACGCTCGTTATTGAGAATTAAATCGCCGAAAAATTAATTTCATTGACTTGGTACACGCATTCGCCGACAAAAAGTCTCGAAAAGTGAAATTTCACTAGGTTTTACTCATTTCTAAGCCCTATAGTTTGAATAAAAAATTAAGAGATACCTAAAAAAAGGGGGAAAAAAAGAAATCTACATACCTCGTATGTAACGCAAGCCTCTAAAGGCATTAAAAATGTCACCGTTTTCCCGTTCTTAATGTATATTGTTTCGATACATTTGTATCTGTCGCATTTTGATTTGAATTAGCTTGAAGTAAAGTTTTTAAAAATTCGAAGTCTGACAGATCGATGATCGGCAACAATCTGACAGATTAACCATACATTTGAATCGGTCACAATCTGACATATTGAACATCCATAATCTTTTTTCATCTTTCGCCTTTTAGGATCTTTGGTCTTTTGCAAACTTTTTTCATCCGCATTGTTGTTACTTCCGTTTTGCACGCATTTCCGTCCGCATTTTGGTTGCATTTTGAGATTTGATCTTCTATACCTCACTATTACGCCAAAAATAGAAGCGTTTTCAATGCTGAAATGATAAAAAAAGAAATAAAAAAAATTATAAAAAATACCTAAACTACGAAAAATACAAAAAATGAATTGAAACGAAGAGCTATAAAACTTTTTACGTCCATGCCGTCAGCTCTGGATAACGCTAAAAGAAGGTTAGGTATTGATATTCAGAATTCTTATGATAATATGCGTTCATTCATTTATACCCGTTTAGATTCGTCAAGCAGAAAATTGCTAATTGCAGGTATTCGTTAATCGTGCCCTTAAGTGGGCGCCACCGCGATTATCTTGCCCGGGGCGCCCGTGTTACTAAAACCGGCACTGGTCAGGAAGACAATGATGTCATCCCAGTGAGCGACTGGTCGATTAAGATTTTTCAGCGCTTCTAACACTTCGTTGGTTTTGTCACGAAGTCTTCGAAGATCGGTTGCTGATTCGGACGTTGCTGGTGTGATGTTCACGAGTGAGTTCAAGTGTGACATGATGAGCAATCGTTTATTATCGTATCTATCCGCTAGAGAAGCCCACGCTGTGTCATAGTTTGCTTCGGTCACCGTAAGGTTGGCTAGGAGATGACTTGCTTCGCCTTCGACACAGGTTTTCAAGTAATGAAAGCGCTGTACCTTCGACAGCGACGCGTTCTTGTGCACGAGGGATTCGTAAAGATCGCGAAAACTCTCCCATGCGAGAAAATCACCTGAGAATTTTGGCATGTCGATCCTTGGAAGCTGGATCACAGGAGCGTGAGGCGGAACGTTTACGTGGACGGCAGGCGGGATCATTTGGTTTCCAGAGCCTGACGTTGCGGCTGTGTTAGCGTTGCCTTCTGAAACCGCTGTCACTGCCGAGGTGAGAGTTTCCTGCCAATCATATAGAAAGGTTAGCGCGTCAAGATACTTCTCTTCAGCCTTGTTCATAAGCTGATCCTTGAAATACGGAAGCTCTTCGTCTTCGGGGGTGGCAGCATGCTTGAGCAGCCGATCGTTCCGTTGGATTTTGTTCCAGTGCTGCTCGAGTAACTCGAGGCGACTCTTGGTGGCACCCCGAGTCATATTGGCTTTTCCCATTTTCTTGAAATTCGTGATCAGTCGATCGACCGAATCGTAGGTTGGCGACTGTTCCTCGACCAGCTCTTCGAAGGTAAGCGTGGCTTCAGACATTGTTTTGCGTTCGTTCCAAATTCAGACGAGAAAATATTTTTATTATGAGGCGTGCTGCTGGTTCAAGACACGTTTGTGAGTTTGAGCGAGAACGACGCATCCGCGATTGTTTCCCAGCGGTATAGGGCTTCGCGAGACCGTGAGTGTGAGTGTGACACTCTGGAGCGTACTCGATCCCCGATACACGCGCGAGTGGGAGAGAGACGACGGCGCTTACTATCGGACGAGATAGTGTTTGCATTAGCCACGCGGTAGTCCTTGCTCTCTGTCAACGCGCGCGAGAGAGATGACACTCTGTTTATCGCACTCACTCAATCGTACACAGCCCAGTTTTGGTTTCACGAACTTTTGACCGCACTGAGCACTAGGCATGAAATTCTGAATTTTTCGTTATTTCTGAGACTGTTCCTAGGTCCTTACCGCTTCTCCCAGATCCGGCTCGAAGGACCAAAATGTTTCTATTTCTCGTACAGATTAGAATAAATTTGCCGGTTGGGAGAGGATAGCGTTGAAGGAGAGAAATTAGCACAATGCAGAATTAAAATAAGACCGTTCATGTGTTTATTATGGCGTCTAGGGCGATACTGAGGTACAGGTGTTATTGGTGTAGGCAGGTAATCCGAAGATTACCGAAGGGGAACGAGCAATTACGATCCAGAGCTATCATATGAAGATTCTTTCTGAACAGATTGTTATTACTGCATGTTCGAGGAGCGAAATCATTTAATGATATCAAAACTTATGAAGGTATAACGTATTCAACCTTTCTCGAAGCGGCTGTAGCACGTAAGTTAGTTACCGACGACGAAGAATGGGATAAATGTTTGGCAGAGGGATCAAAACTTAAATTTCCCAAAGAAATGTGTCGGTTGCTTATATATGTGTTTTTGGTATGCCGATGAACGCCCGTGAATTGTTTGACAAGTACAAATACGAATTCGTCCACCAGAGTGATTGTAACGAACAAAATGAACAAAAGGCCTTGAGAGTGATCAACGAAATACTCATATTTCATGGATTTACCTTGCAAGATTTTAAGTTACCAAATATCAAAGATGATTGCGAATTATTTTGTACCACGGACGAAGTTGAAAACATTATTAACTTGAAAGATGCCGTTCCAACCTCAGTAAGTACGTTAACGAGGCATCAACGAATTGTGTTTGATACAGTTATGGCTGCCATTCGGGGAGAATCATCCGAGAAGTGCATTTATTTGGATGGCCTCGGGGGTAGCGGGAAAAGTTATCTACATAATACCATTATAACTGCACTAAAGAGTTTGGAAATCATTGTGCTGCCCGTTGCATGGACCGGTATTGCAGCAAAGTTGAGAGGTGGCAGAACCGCCCATTCAACATTTAAATTACCGTTTCTCCTAAATGATCGATCAACCTGTAATATTAGACCAAATTCGAAACAGGGACTACATATCCGAGACGCCAAAGTCATAATTTGGGTTGAAATAACAATGGCATCTAAGTATGCGCTGGAGGCTGTCGATCGGATGTTGAAAGACGTATCTCACTGTAACGAACCATTTGGAGGTAAAATAATTATAGTGTCCGGTGATTTTCGGCAGACTTTACCTGTTGTACGGCATGGGAGTAGAACACAAATTTTAGAGGCTTGCGTTAAAAGGAGCAGCTTATGGAATCGTTTCATATATATGTCACTAACAGACAATATACATGTTGCAGACGGACAAACTGATTTCAAACAATGGCTTTTGAAAATTGGCGACGTTGTATTTGCCAATTCCTTCTTCGAACGTAATAACGAAGTTGCAACTATTCCTTCTGAGATTCTGTCGAAAGGTAATATCGTGCATGAAATATTTGGAGAAAATGTTGATCCACAAGATCCATCAAATTATGGTAAGGTGATATTAGCTCCAACCAATGTTGACGTTGTAGCAATCAATAACGAAATTTTGTCAAAAATCAAAGGAGTTGGTATAGATTTTCTTAGTGTGGATTCAGGCGAAGATGAGGAAAATACAGATATGAATAATATATTACCGATCGAATTCATGAATTCATTGGGGCCGAATGGTCTTCCACCTCATAAATTAACGTTGAAGGTGGGAAGTATCGTTATTTTGTTACGTAATCTTAATCAGTCACAAGGATTATGTAATGGCACGAGATTGGTGGTGAAAGCGTTGAATCAATATCTGATCTGTACCGAAATAATCTGTGGAAATTTTGCGGGAGAAACTGTATTGATACCACGGATAGATATGTCACCGAACGAAGAGGACGTACCCTTTAAAATGGTGAGAAGACAGTTTCCTATCAGACTAGGCTGCGCGATGACAATTAATAAATCGCAAGGACAATCGTTCGATAGCGTCGGAGTATACTTACCAAATCCAGTATTTGCTCATGGTCAATTGTACGTTGCTTTGTCCAGAGTCAAGTCGCAATACAACTTGAAAGTGTTGTTAACAAAAAAATCTGTCACCATTAATCGAGACAATTCAAATCATAGGCTGTGCACAAGAAATATAGTTTACAAAGTAATTCTAGGCGCATCACGAAGTAATTGATGGTTCTACGAGTAGACCTTTGAAAGTCATATGTGGGACACAGCTGTGGATTCATTTAATGTGACCGCCAAAATTCAGCTGCTGACATATCAATTCAGACTTAAGCGCTACTAAAACTCAGCTGCTGATCTTTCATTCAGAAAGCGCTACAAAAAGAGCTGCTCACACTTTAATTCAGACTAGAAGGCGTTGTTCCTCGTTCCCTCGCTTCGCTTGCTCACTCGGTCGCGGGTGGCGTTGTTCCTCGCTCGCTTCGCTCGCTCGGTTGTCATTGGTATTTCAAATATTTCGGGAACAAATTGATATTGTTACACACTTTACGTTTTAAATACTTCAGTTTCATTGTTCAGTTGTTCGCTGGTTGTCAGTGGTATTACAAATATTTGGGGAGTATAACGTACTATCACGCTATGCAATTCGAATTGGTTGAGGATTGCTCCTCGCTCGCTAGTGTAAATTTCGTAACAGTATTCATCATTAAACGGTTCACTGCGCTTTCAGGTATTTCAAAAATATATAGATTGTTACGCATCGGGTGTTACTAATGTCTATTTGAAATTTTCCTTTGCCACATACTTATTAATCCCGTCTACGAACATTCAGTATCAAGTCAAGGTACGACAACAATCACTTTGCATCAAATGTCATCATTAATAACGAGGCATATATTTACGGATGTAGTTATTTGTTTATTATCCACATAGTCATTGTTACAATTTGTATCTCTGAAAATGAAGGTGTACCTCAAACGTTGCTCAGCTACAGGGAAAGGTCAGTGTAGGTTGCCAATAGAAATGTTTAATTTACATTACATAATTTACATTATATGTTGTATATTATTCAACTCAGCGACTTATCGTTGTAGTGCTCGATGACATAAGAAACATAAATAGGTGTTTTGATAGCGCTTGTATTTGGATGGAGTAGTAGCAGCTGAGTGTCATTAGCGCTTGTATATATATCTGAATTAAAGTGTGAGCAGCTCTTTTTGTAGCGCTTTCTGAATGAAAGATCAGCAGCTGAGTTTTAGTAGCGCTTAAGTCTGAATTGATATGTCAGCAGCTGAATTTTGGCGGTCACATTAATGGAATCCACAGCTGTGCCCCACATATGACTTTCAAAGGTCTACTCGTAGAACCATCAATTACTTCGTGATGCGCCTAGAATTTCTTTGTAAACTATATTTCTTGTGCACAGCCTATGATTTGGATTGTCTCGATTAATGGTGACAGATTTTTTTGTTAACAACACTTTCAAGTTGTATTGCGACTTGACTCTGGACAAAGCAACGTACAATTGACCATGAGCAAATACTGGATTTGGTAAGTATACTCCGACGCTATCGAACGATTGTCCTTGCGATTTATTAATTGTCATCGCGCAGCCTAGTCTGATAGGAAACTGTCTTCTCACCATTTTAAAGGGTACGTCCTCTTCGTTCGGTGACATATCTATCCGTGGTATCAGCCATTTCTCCACAGAAACTCACGAATGTTTCCCTGTCGATAGCCGTCCTGTCCTTGTGACTGATTAAGATTACGTAACAAAATAACGATACTTCCCACCTTCAACGTTAATTTATGAGGTGGAAGACCATTCGGCCCCAATGAATTCATGAATTCGATCGGTAATATATTATTCATATCTGTATTTTCCTCATCTTCGCCTGAATCCACACTAAGAAAATCTATACCAACTCCTTTGATTTTTGACAAAATTTCGTTATTGATTGCTACAACGTCAACATTGGTTGGAGCTAATATCACCTTACCATAATTTGATGGATCTTGTGGATCAACACTTTCTCCAAATATTTCATGCACGATATTACCTTTCGACAGAATCTCAGAAGGAATAGTTGCAACTTCGTTATTACGTTCGAAGGAATTGGCAAATACACCGTCGCCAATTTTCAAAAGCCATTGTTTGAAATCAGTTTGTTCGTCTGCAACACGTATATTGTCTGTTAGTGACATATATATGAAACGATTCCATAAGCTGCTCCTTTTAACGCAAGCCTCTGAAATTTGTGTTCTACTCCCATGCCGTACAACAGGTAAAGTCTGCCGAAAATCACCGGACACTATAATTATTTCTACCACACATGCATTAAAAACTCGTGTTTTTTGCCCTCCTTAACAGGATGGAAGCCACAGTTTTCTGACCGGGGCAATAAACCGGGATAAAAACTTGTCAAGCGGGATAAAAACTTGTCAAGAGGGATAAAAACTTTGGCAGCAGGGATAAAAACCTCTCGTAACCATGGTAACGATGAAATAAACTAAGAAAGTGCTGCCCCCAGTGGAGAACACCGTTCTCGTGTTTCTAACCTCACTTTCTCTCGTTTTTAATGCATATGTGGTAGAAAATAACATATGTGCCATGGGAAGGAAGCAGGCGTTTTGTCTCGCGCATTTTGCAGAACTCGTTTTCACTCTCGGGCGCCTTCGGCGCCCTCGAATTGCAACTCGTTCTGCAAAATCCGCGCTCGCCAAAAATCGCCTGCTTCCTTCCCGTGGTGCATAATATACTATTTACCTCCAAATGGTTCGTTACAGTGAGAAACGTCTTTCAACATCCGATCGACAGCCTCCAGCGCATACTTAGATGCCATTGTTATTTCATCCCAAATTATGACTTTGGCGTCTCGGATATGTAGTCCCTGTTTCGAATTTGGTCCAATATTACAGGTTGATCGTTCATTTAGGAGAAACGGTCATTTAAATGTTGAATGGGCGGTTCTGCCACCTCTTAACAACTTTGCTGCAATACCGGTCCATGCAACGGGCAGCACAATGATTTCCAAACTCTTTAGTGCAGTTATAATGGTATTATGTAGATAACTTTTCCCGCTACCCCCGAGGCCATCCAAATAAATGCACTTCTCGGATGATTCTCCCCGAACGGCAGCCATAACTGTATCAAACACAATTCGTTGATGCCTCGTTAACGTACTTACTGAGGTTGGAACGGCATCTTTCAAGTTAATAATGTTTTCAACTTCGTCCGTGGTACAAAATAATTCGCAATCATCTTTGATATTTGGTAACTTAAAATCTTGCAAGGTAAATCCATGAAATATGAGTATTTCGTTGATCACTCTCAAGGCCTTTTGTTCATTTTGTTCGTTACAATCACTCTGGTGGACGAATTCGTATTTGTACTTGTCAAACAATTCACGGGCGTTCATCGGCATACCAAAAACATTAAGTTTTGATCCCTCTGCCAAACATTTATCCCATTCTTCGTCGTCGGTAACGAACTTACGTGCTACGGCCGCACATTGGTCCGGAACTGGCTAAAACGCGCGCATAACGAATATTGTACAATAACTTTGCAACCAAAAGTGATAGAGAGTTGATTAAAAAACCAAATTGAAGCCTAATTAAGCCGTTGTAATATGAGATGTCAACAAGGGTTGTTAAATCATTTGCAACAAAGATATTGACGCTCAAAGATCAGCAATAAAAGTAGACGTTTCTCAATTATTTCATGGAATGAATTTATTGATTAAATTGGTTTATAAATTATGATATGACGAATCAAATGGCCGAAAATACAAATTTTATGAAAAGTTCAAGAATAGACTATATGCAGGTACAAAATAGAATACAAATTTCATGAAAAGTTCAACAATAGACTATATGTACAAAATAAAATACAAATTTCATGAAACGTTCAACAATAGACTACATGTAGGTACAAAATAAAATACTAATTTCATGAAAAGTTCAACAATAGATTATATGTACGAAATTCAAACTGTTTCATCTTCTTCGAACTCAGGCTCATCATCTTGGTCTTTTTTCTGATTCTTTCAATAACGATTTAACTTCTGCAGGTAATTCACGTATAGGAGCCTGTTTTTTCGATGAGGCTCGTCACTCCGTTATAAAAGGGTCAGAGGTGATGAAAAACCTATTGAAAATATCCGTTAGATTCGAAATCCGGGAATCTCTTCTTGCGTATTGATTTCGGAACATTTTAAAATCTTTGTTTCTGTGTTCAGAAGCTTCTTCTGACAGTTGACCTATACATACAAACAACAAACATATGTTAATTCACCACATAATGATATATGTACATACATCCATATATTAATCGACTGCACGAGTATGAGATACACACCAACTGGCACAATAGCACTAGAAATTATTTCAGCTCCGTGAATTAGAACTTCGTGCACTGTTGGTGACATTGGCCAGAAGTCATATTTAGCACGCAGAATCTTTGCGGTTTCAACCGCATATATTTCAAACTTATCGGGGTCCAACTGTTTGGATGTATTGATCGCGGTCAATATGATCGCGAAGCGATGAATCAATGTGGCGTCAATTCCAGTAATTTTTGCTGCGATTTCAACATTATCGAAACATTTTCTCGCCGTGTTACCATCATTCGATGAACCAAATCCTGAAAAATAGAATCAGTTAATAATCAGTTAAAAATGTGCATTACTGATTTTCATTATTGATTTCATCACACGTCTTGTCATTTCTCAGTATTTAATGATAATATGATTATATGATAATGACTCACCAGGTTTCGGCATATCAACTATCAAGCCAAGTTGTTCTTTAAATTCTGTTTGAATTTGACTTTTGCGTAGTTCAAGAAGAAGCTTTTCATCGGCATTTTTCCTTGCTCTCTTTTTTTTTATTTTGTCCGGTAAGTGAAGCCTACAAATCAGATAAATTATTTTACAGACGTATCTTTCAAGGGATCTGTGAAGAAATTAGCTTTAACGTATTGATGGAACGTCAATTTACCTGTACGACAAATGTAACAGGTATTCGAAAAATTTAATCCTTGCGTACAAAGGCGAAATTCCGTACTTGAGTTTATCCCCAATGCCCGTATTACTCTTCACCTTCACATTACCCAAATTATTCATGTCTTTGGGTCCACATTTGCAAATGTAACACCTCTGGAATATTAAATTTTTTGCGTAAACATACGATATAAGTGAATGATATATTTACGATAGAGTAATTCATCGATAATTTCCAATGTTACACGTACCGATGAAGCTTTGTTGTCTTCTAACGTATTAATTGTTTTTCCATCGATCATTGTGAGAAATAATTCATGATCGATATTATGTGACGTATCGCCAACAATCACTTCAGTTGACATCAAGCGTGAGATTTCGCTCTGAATGCGTTCGTACTCTCTTTTTACTGTGTCATGTGACTCTTTCTCATACGCAATCCTTACAGCTCTGCAATAGCTGTGTAAAATAAAATGATTGGGATCCCAATTAACAAGGCTGTCACAGCGAACATAAAAAATCAGCAGAAAATTAATTTTACCGAGTTGAAGATGAAGTAGGGTTTTCCCATACAACAGATTGGTCGCTTGTAGAAACGAGCCGAATAGGCACTAGCGTTGTTATCAGAACGGTGGAGTCAGAAATTGTAGCATTATCAAAAACTTGCTTGAATTCGGTATGTCCAGAGCTCCCGTCAAATCCCCATTTATAATACATCACCATTCTTTGTGGAAGTGTTGTTGGTGGTAGATTCAAGATAAGACGATTACAGGTATGATTCAAGAGACACTGTAAGTCAACAGTAGCCTCTTGTTCTGAGACTGCAGTTTTTTCTGGGTAGCACCGGTTTTTAGCTTCTAGTAGTTTCTCATAATTAGGGAGGATATTCTTTTCTGAAATACTCGCAATTAGCAAAAGCAGGGAAATAGCAACAGGTTTGAAATTTCATAAAGAAACAAGCGGGTTTGGGCTGACTATGAGCCAGCCTTCGAACTTCCCGTTATTTATTTTATTCTCAGCTATTTTCAAATTTGTAAATCTGACCTCAGATTCTTGATCAGCGGTTCAAAAAACCTTCGAGTACAAATTTCCGTAAGATTTCGAATGTTTTTAGTATTTTTCCCAGCAAATCGGACTCGCCATTTTGAATTTCGCTAATCTGACTTCAGATTCGTGATCAGTGACCCAAAAAACCTACGAGTACCAAGTTTCATCCAAATCCAAATGTTTTTAGTTTTTTTGCAGCACATCGAATACGCCAAATGAAAATTTTGCAAAACTGACTTCAGATTCGTGATCAGCGATCAAAAAAACCATATGGTACCAAATTTCACTGAAATCCGTTGATTCGTTCTCAAGATATCGTCATTTTTGTTGCGTTTTTTAGAATTTTGTTATTTGAATACTTCAAAAAGTACTAATCCGATCAAAGCCAAAATCTAATCAGTTCTAAGTTGAGAAAAGCCCCGTCGACTGAGCCCTATCTGATCAAAATCCGCGAACTCGTTCTCGAGATATCGCGCGGACAAAAATGTGGTCACATACACACACACACACATACACACACACATACACACACACATATACACACACATACACACACACACCCAGACGTCAAACTGAAAATAGTCGGAGGTGATTCTTTGGACCTCGAAATGTGGAGATTTAGTAAAAACTCGACTTTTCATTTTCGGGGTGATCACAATAACTTCCTTTTTTCTCTGAAAACAGAGAAACGGGAAGTTAAAAATTACTGTCTTTTTTTATTGTATAAGATTTGAACACTCACGGAATTCGTTTAAATTCTTCCTCAACAAAAGGTATTGATTTTTAGAAAGCCCACAATCCATTGCTAAAGCTAGCGCTTGATCACTGTTCATTTTATCAGCACATTCGTCGGCCTTTTTTGTTCGATACGCGACTAAAATTTCTTCTGCCCGGCCCGGTGAAACAGAAGCTTCCTGCAAGAGATCGGCAGCTTTCAGCTTTCCTTCCTTTCGTAATGTGGAAGACGCAGCATACGCGAGGACTCCACCCTCCTCTTTACGTAATTCTGATATGAATAATGAAAATTGGCATTTATAGGGTAAGTTGTAATTACAAACAGCCATTTTCAATCCTTGAAGTGGGAGTCCCTGTGAAAAACGTTACCAGTAGTTCGACGTCTTTTTTGCGAATCGCTTAGAGCTTCGAAGGCAGATCGTTTTCGTCCTGTACTTGATTGAGCACCGTCATTTGCCATTTTTAGTTTGGCATAAAGTGCCTTTCGAGCTAGTCCTTGTACGAAGCTTCTAAGCGAGCCTGAGTCCTTTTACAAACATTCCACCGAACTTTCCAGTTAGCAACGAATGATTTTGCAAAAATTTTCTATAAAAGAATCGTCGACTCAAATCTATAAGCAGTGAATATGAAAAGATTTAAAGTAGTGGACTTAACTAAAACGAGTCTGAGTATACTTACCGTTTTCACTCATCTTAAAAATACGGAGATCTCATTAGAATATAGACGAAAATACTAAAGTAGATGTCTTGTGTTCAGCTCACAATAACACACAGGTATTCGCGCCAGTTCTAATAGGGTTAAAACAAACGAATTCTCGCGGGAAATCTCAGCTACGAGGGTATACGTTACCTACATTATCGACGATCTCTGTTCCAGCGATCCGTCTGTAACTACTTTCTGTACGTGGTATAACTTATATTTAAACTCCGTACGAGATGTTATAAATGACCGTGCATAGTTGAAGAAATATTGCCCTCCAACACTGCGGGCAATGTGCAGCGAACCTGAGCATCACGCACCGACCACGCTTTGCGCGCAGAATTTCGATGTTTCATAATCTTTAAAAATCATTTATTCCTAAGTGGGCAAAAAGTGGCAAATGAAATTTGGTGGGTATGTTGAAGAAGGATAGTAGTTCAAAATGCAGAAATTCCCAAAGTAAAACCTCGTAAATCTAAAAAGTTGTAGACTGTGCAAGCTTGATCATTCAAATTACATTCGGAAAAAACAGCCTATCTTTAGCCTATTAATAACTATTGATAGAATTGTTATAATCAAATTCAATAGGAACCAAAATGACCAGTAATGACGTACCATTGAAGGGGGAAACGAAGTAAATAGGTGCAAGTAATAGGAAAAAAATTCGGTCGATTATTATCAACCGAAAGTTAACAAGATTAGAAGACATTAAAATGAATTAAAAAACGCTACTTTGCGTCGATTGTAGTATGAACACAACGTGACTGATGGCCATATTGAGGTTCGATTCTGGCTCGTTGAAGTATCTATATTTGATAAAAAAATATGGGGGGGTATTAAAAAAACATTGGTTTTTTCCCATTATGCGCGCGTTTTAGGCAGTTTCGGACCAATGTGGGCCGCTTCGGGAAAGGTTGAATACGTTATACCTTCATAAGTTTTGATATCATTAAATGATTTCGCTCCTCGAACATGCAGTAATAACAATCTCAAATAATAACGCTCAGTTTCCCTCAGACTCACAAAATACATCCTACTTAAGACGGGTTTGAAAAATTTCGTACGTTTCGTCCACACTGTATTTTTTTGATTGAATACGTAATAATTTGGTATTTCGCAGTACAAATACTTCTGTGCTTCTACATCAGTCTCATTCAATTTCAACCACGCGAGCAATGTCGATTCTTTATTTCTTTCTACCGCTGTTTTCTCGTTACCCTCCTCAAAGTACACTACATGTTCATTTTCGACATGAACCGCCAATCTGTAAATAGCATGCGATTGTTCATTCATGGGATATTCGAATAATCGATGCATTGCCTCGGGCGGACAAACGTACCGTGTTGATATGTATTCATTAACATCATCGTAATCAATCGAACTACCTTCCTGCACATCCGTCATCTCAACTATTGCGCAGTCATGTCCTTCATACGTGCGCCATCACTGATGTGCGTATTGAGTCAGTATATTTGGAAAATACCAGTGCGCATGGTACGACTCTGAAACCGCGTGGCACGACGTCCAGGGATCAGGAATTCGCGGAGGAGTCTGCCTGGGGCGCGTAAACCGTGTATCGCGACCTTCAGGGGTCAGGAATTCACGGAGGAGTCGGCCTGAGGCGCGTGAACCGCGTATCGCGACATTCAGGGGTCAGGAATTTGCGGAGGAGTCGGCCTGAGGCGCGTAAACCGCGTATCGCGACCTTCAGGGGTCAGCAATTCACGGAGGAGTCGGCCTGAGGCGCGTGAACCGCGTATCGCGACCTTCAGGGGTCAGGACTTCGCAGAGGAGTCGGCCTGGGGCGCGACAACCGCGTATCGCGACCTTCAGGGGTCGGGAATTCGCGGAGGAGACTACCTGGGGCGCATGAGCCGCGCGGCGCGACCTTCTGGGGTCGGGAATTCGCGGAGGAGTTGGCCTGAGGTACGTGAACCGCGTATCGCGATCTTCAGGGGTCGGGAATTCACGGAGGAGTCGACCTGGGGCGCGTGGCCCGCGTATCGCGACCTTCAGGGGTCAGGAATTCACGGAGGAGTCGACCCGGGGCGCGTGAACCGCGTGTCGCGACCTTCAGGGGTCGGGAATTCACGGAGGAGTCGGCCTGAGGCGCGTGAACCGCGTATCGCGACCTTCAGGGGTCGGGAACTCGCGGAAGAGTCGACCTGGGGCGCGTGGCCCGCGTGGTGTGTGTGGAGGCTCGTAGCCGCTTGTGGCGGCCCCTGGCGGTAGAAATGGAAACTGCAGACATCCATTTCTGTACTTTAATATATAAGATTCCTTCGAATAATATTTCATAAAATTCAAATTCTATGGCCTCATTGTCACATTTTTATTGAATTTACCACTTTCGGCTGCTTACTATGGCTACTAGGTTCAGCTTCATAATCTTTTATTGCCGAGGAACAGAACAAAGTTGAAAAGGCAAACCCACAAACAAGCGACGCGACTATACAACCTATGAGCCCTATCGTTGTTTCCGATACGAATCATGATTCACTGCAGGTTGAGGACGATATTCATTTACAAGAGCAAGAACTTCATCGAGCAGTAAATAAACGGAAAAGCGGAGGTAGGAATGCCGGAAAAAATGCAAGACGGAAAGCAGGAAAAATCAAACGCAAAAATGTTGGAAAGAAGGCTAGGAGAAAGATCATTAAGCGGAACTGGACAGAGCTGGAGTCTGTAGTCACGCCGAAAGTTTTTTGGGAAACGTATTGGAATTCGACATAAACCTTGGATGGTCTGACGATTTCAGTACTTTATTTAACAGTGACACAAGTGTGTTGAAGAGCCTATAAGGGGTGCCCGTGGGTTCATAGCTCGTGCATCTTGCCGGCATTCTACATGTGCCGAATATAAGTTTGTTTTTCCGGACAAAATAACAACACCCCACGTTGATCGTGTAGTCAAGGTGTTCGGTGATGGTGATTATGATCACAGCGGAAAACAGAGACACCGGAGACATATCCGTGGCAAGACAAGGCAGAAGTATGCAATAAAACTGAAATCGATACCTCCAGTTGTTCTGAAAGCAGAGCAATTGAATGATACACCAGACGATATTTTAGAGGAAGGAAATTTGAATACCGTCTTATCCGACGTAAGTTGCCCAGAAAATTTCTAGTCAAAATCGGTCCGCAGACGACCTTCATGAGTCGTTTGTCTTGTTCATGTCCCTTTTGGATGAACAATTGATGAAGAATGTCCGCGGTAAAGTAGTCGATGGTTATATTCAAGGTTTCTCGCTCAAGCCATTTTCCGGCACACTGTTCACGGAACAACAGATTCGTTTCTTTCTATCTCAGAAGGAACGATTTCTACACCTTGATGCTACTGGATCGATTATAGAAGTGCCAGATATTCTAAATTTACATTCCCAGACGATATATTATTATGCCCTCGTCATCCGAGGAGCAGAAGGTATTGGGCCGTTGCCTATATTCGAAATAATATCAGGTCACCACGACGCGCTAACCATTGCTGCACTCTTGAGGAGTTTTGTAGCCGAGCTAAAAAAAATTCTCGGCGACAAAATTTGTTGACAAAATAGAGACTGACTTCACTCTGGCGTTATTTATTTATTTATTTATTTATTTATTGAGAAACAGGCCCAACAGGCGAACCCAACGAGGGCGAAAAGATACATAAGGTTATGATGAGAAGTGTTACATTGAGAAAAAAATTCTAAATACAAAATACAATGCTACTAAAATACATTACATTCTAAAATAGTACATAAATTGAAAAGAAGAGAAAGGTGGGACTAAACTAATAGAGATACTTAAGGCTAACTCACACTAAAATACGCGCGAGCAATGCTTAAAAAAGCAGAGAGGCACAAAGAGCCAGGATCACACGACGGAGGAAGATTATTGAATAGACTGCACATATGACGCAAGGGGGAGCGAAGCGCAAAGTTACCCCGTGCTCGGCTCAGGTGGAAGGGAGCAATATGACGGGCTGCAAGTCGAGGGACATGGAAGTCAAGACACTCAAGAATGCCGGGACAGTCTACTAGACCCGTGAGCACTTAAATAAAAATGTGACGGAGGCAACATTACGCCTCGCTGACAAAAGCGAAACTCCGAATCTGTCGCAAAGAGCAGGACCATCACAGCCGCGCGCAGGGTAGACAGAATCAGCTCTAAACGCGAGGTATTTTAAGAACCTTCTTTGCACGCTTTCAATCATTTTTATGTCTCGGGCAAGTACAGGACACCAGATGATGGAGCCATATTCGAGCTTCGAACGGACGAACGAAAAATAGAGGCTCTTAAAGGCGAGCGGTGAGCTAAAAGCTCTGCAGGTCCTGAAAAGGAAACCTAGCATACTGACGGCGCTGGCGACGACCCGGGAGATGTGGTGGTCAAACCGAAGTTCAGAGTCGAACGTGATGCCCAAGTCGGACGTAGCATGAACTCTTGCGAGGACGGCGCCGCTTACTTGGTAGTCAAATATGACCGTGGTGTTAGTGCGAGAGAAGGATAAAATCTTACACTTACGAACATTTAACATTAAACGATTACTTTCACACCAAGTTGAGATGCGGTCCAGGTCACTTTGGAGAGCAACACAGTCTTCAAGATCGTGAATAACACGGTACAGTTTAAGATCGTCAGCGTATAAAAGTGCATCAGAGCACAGACAAGACACAATATCATTAAGGGCATGCTGGACTCAGTCTTTTCCGTATTTAAAAAAAAATGAAGCCTGATATGAACGGGGGGGTGTTTAATGGGTTCCTTAGACGATTTGTATCAAATTGGTAGCTGCATGAACGTGTATCTCACCAAAATCGAGTAAAATAAGCCTTTTTTGTGTTGCGAAGCGTGAGAGCGTCACTTGTTTTCACCGATATCACCGACTACGCATCACAAGGGCGAAAACGAATGCAATAGCACCCTCGTCAATATAATTCCACTCACATACAGGGTGGTTAGGTTTAAACGCACTTCGCCGTACTGGCAGATTCGTCGTAAAAAAATAAGACGAAAGTGTCTCTTGAATTTTTTTTTTTCGAACAGTTTTCGAGTAGGAGCCGTTAGAAAGTCGGCCAATCAGGGTGCCCCTTTAGATTCGTTCTGGGACAGGAGGCAGCCACGATTGCGCGCGAGAGCAGGCAGGCAATGCCTCTCTCACTCGGTTGCCGACAAATGACTATCCGACGATGCGACCCACGACGATCGATGAAATTGAATCGTGTGTAATTCTGGATAATCAACTCGAACACCATACTGAGTGCCCCGCCATTTTTTTTTTTATTATTATTATTTTTTTTTAAATAATCACAATTCAAAACGTGATTCTCGAACTCGGAAAAACATCTTCATCCCTACCGGACATCCCCCGACTCACCCCGAGTAATCAACTCGGAGACGATTATTAGTGCGCCGCCATTTTTTTTTCTTTTAAGATTATCAACTTCGAAACCTGATTCTAACTCGGAAGAACATTTTCATCCCCACCGGACAACATCCCCCGACGCACCTCAAATAACCAACGCGGAGATTAAGAAAGAAGAAGAAAAAAAAATGGGGCACTAATAATCGTCTCCGAGTTGGTTATTTGAGGTGAGTCGAGGGATGTTTTTCGATGGGGATGAAGATATTTTTCCGAGTTCCAGAATCAGGTTTTAAATTGTGATTATTTTTAGAAAAAAAAAAGTAAAAAAAAAAATGGATCACTAATAATCGTCTCCGCGTTGGTTATTTGAGGTGCGTCGGGGGATGTTGTCCGGTGGGGATGAAAATGTTCTTCCGAGTTAGAATCAGATTTCGAATTTTGATAATCTTAAAAGAAAAAAAAATGGCGGGGCACTAATAATCGTCTCCGAGTTGATTACTCGGGGTGAGTCGGGGGATGTCCGGTAGGGATGAAGATGTTTTTCCGAGTTCGAGAATCACGTTTTGAATTGTGATTATAAGAAAAAAAAAAAAAGGCGGGGCACTCAGTATGGTGTTCGAGTTGATTATCCAGAATTACACACGATTCAATTTCATCGATCGTCGTGGGTCGCATCGTCGGATAGTCATTTGTCGGCAACCGAGTGAGAGAGGCATTGCCTGCCTGCTCTCGCGCGCAATCGTGGCTGCCTCCTGTCCCAGAACGAATCTAAAGGGGCACCCTGATTGGCCGACTTTCTAACGGCTCCTACTCGAAAACTGTTCGAAAAAAAAAAAAATTCAAGAGACACTTTCGTCTTATTTTTTCACGACGAATCTGCCAGTACGGCAAAGTGCGTTTAAACCTAACCACCCTGTATATCGCAAAACTTGTTCATTTCACCCAATGATGAAGCCTCAGAATTGTTTCCAGAAAAAGACTGTAATTGTCCGTATGAAGCGGTGGCCGCGGCCATGTTAGATCGTTTCGCCAACCTTCGTCTCGCGGTCCTGCGTTTCACGAACCGAAGTTCCTCGTTCAGCGCTATGACAGCTGAGCGGGAATTCAAACGGAAATAATTTGGAATAATAATAGTTTTTTTTTATTATTTGTTTATTTTCATATTGTCTCGGGGAAGTAAATGCCTTCCCATGACAAGGGGGGGTTACACGCTACAGCTTATCGTTACAGTATTACTTACACAGTACATTATAGGAATAGTATACAAAAGAGGAATTCACAAATATAGCTGAATTACATTTACAGTTGATTGGCAGGGCCAAGAGTCAGCATAGGTTCTCGTCTGTGCGCTTTTCTTCGCCCTGCCCTCTACTGACAGTGACTGAGGCTGCTGGACCAGCGATTATCGTATCATACATAACCAAAATTAATATTATCATACCTAATTAAAAAAAAAAAAATATACATAATATACATAATACCTAATACACATAATATCCACAATATACCAAAAGTAAATAATATCCACAATATACACTTACAGATCAGCGGCTTAGCCGACATTCATCGCGTTTGGGTTCGCATTCCCTACTCATAGAGTCCGCGCCTACTGTTACGCTACCGCAATGCCCTAGCGGATGGGCAGGTCGGACCTGCCAGCAGCCACTCTACTCGTTTAGCATGAACGCTCGCACTTGGCAGCTTTTTTCCGCAAAGTAGAATACGTTTTTGACTGTCTTCACGTCCGACCTACTGAGTAGTTCCTGAACGTTTATGTTGCCGTTTTCTGCGTCTCTCAGGGGCGAGAGATAGTGCATCCGGTAGGCTACCAACATGGGACACCTCGCGATGAAGTGCTCCACCGAGTCCGATTCATGGCAATTACATATCGGACACATAACGTTTGGCTCAAATTTATAGGAATTTCTATTGATTTTCAAGGCAAAAGAGTATCTGCTGGCAAGTCTAAGCTGCATGAATACTTTGAGGGCTTGGAAGGGCGCGCGGTTTTTAAGGTACGGGGCTATATTCTTATCCTGGGGTTTCGCTGCCTACACCTGTAGGTACATGGCGTTATTAGCTACTTCAAGGTCCTCCCTGTGCAGGGCTTCCCTGTAATCTAATAGGAAGGATGCCATAACATTCTGCCATACATCTGGGTCATTGCTATCAAAAGCGTAGTTATAACAATGCATTGTTATTATTATCATTATTAGGACTTCCGGTGTAACCAAGATGCGAGTAGCACGCGTGAATACGAAGTGAGGCAGAAAATACGCACGAGTGAGATACGCGAGTGAAAGAAGGAGGGTGGAGATAAGGGAAGAAAGAAAAGTGAGTGAGGGTAAAACCGGGAAAGTGAAAGGGAAGAATAAGGACAGGAAGGACAGGGTGAAAAGTGGAAGAGACAGGCGAGGTTAGGGTGGAAGAGTTAAGAGCGCAGGCGCGAAAGTGCCAGAGATAGAGACTGCGCTAGTCAGGCTAGCCTGGACGGAGCACGGCATGCCGGGTAAATCGGGAGTAGTGGGGGTAAAATTGAAGGGGCCGAGCGCGGCAGTGAAGGGACAAGTAGCGAGTGGGAACCGGCCGGTCGAGGGGAAAGGAGTGGTGGGGCGCCCGACCAAGGCGCGAATATTTGAAAAGGTCGGGGCTCAGATATCGCCAGCGCTAGGGAAATACCTAGAGGACAGCAGAGGGGAGACAGGCGAGAAGGCAGAGGAAAAAAAGGAGGAAATGGAAACGGAGAGGGGGGGCGACGAAGAGGAGAAAACAGGGGGCGACACAGGAGGAGAAGAATGGGAGGAAGATGAGGCAGGAGAGGAAAAAGAGACGAGGAAGAGAAAAAGATTAGGGAGCAGGTCACCAAGAGGGAAGGCTGGGGGTGGGAACAAAATGTTGGAAACGTTGCTGGAAGCATACAGCAAGGGACAGGCGGTGACGGAGGCGAGCCTGAAAGAACTGAACAGGAAGATGGAGACGGTGGCGGAAGGAAACAAGGAAACAAGAGAGGAGGTGAGAGAGCTGGCGAAAAAGCTGGAACAAAAGAGCGAGGACTGGAAGAAAGAAAGGGCAGTACTGAACGAGAAAATAAGGAAGATGGAGAAAGAGAGAGAAGAATGGACGGAGAGGGAAAGCAAAGCAAGAAGAGAGTGGGAGAAAAGGATGGAGGAGAAACTGGAAGCCGAGAGGAACAAGCTCGAGGAAAGAAAGAAAAAGAAGGATGAGACGAGAAACGTGTGGGAGAAAAGGATAGAGGAGAGAGCGGAGGCAGGAGGGGTTGCAGCGGAGCCGAAGAAGTTAAAAGAGGTGGAGGAAAGATTAAAGTGGATAGAGGAGGAGAGCGAGAAGAAAGAAAAAGCGAGGAGGAAAAGGAATGTGGTAGTGAGGGGGCAGGAAATAGAAGAAGCAGAAGATAGAAAAGGGGCAGCTATTAACGCAATAGAAATAGCGGCAGGAGGGAAAGTGGGGATAGAAGAAGTACAGACTATCAGAGTAGGAAGGAGGGGAGTGATAGTAATTATCAAAATCAGGACATGGGAGGAGAAAAGAAGAATCATTGGGGGGAAGAAAAACCTGGGAAGAAGAAAGATATACATCGACGATGCCCTGACCTGGAACGAGAGAAGGGTGCAGAGTGCGATCTGGGAGAGGGCAAGGGAGTGGAAGCAGATGGGGCACACGACGAAAGTGGGCTACCGGAAGCTAAAGATAAACAATGTAGAAATGAGATGGGACGACGAGCGGGGGCACCTGGTGAGCATGACGGAGGAGGGGGAGACCGAATAGGACAGGCAGGGGGACCGGGGGGAGCGGAGACGGAGAGTGAAGAAATAAAGGTCTTATTCTGGAATGTGGCAGGCTGCAGGGGAAAAGATGAGGAATTTTGGGAGTACCTGGGGAGATTCGACGTAATAGGATTAACAGAAACTTGGATAGAGGGGAAAGACTGGGAGGGTTGGGAGAGAAAACTGCCGAAGGGGTGGGAATGGAAAAACCAAGCTGCAACGAGGGAAATGAGAAAAGGAAGAGCGAAAGGGGGAATACTGACGGGAGTGAGAGGGGAATTGAAGGGGGAGGAAACTGAAGAGGCAGAGGTGGAGGGGATCCAAGTGAGGAAAGTAAAAGTGAACAATGAACAGTGGGACATAGTGACGGTATATAATAGAGGGGGGGAAAAGGACCTGCTAAAAGAAATAGTGAGACTGAGGAACGACGAAAAAGAGGAGAGAAAGATGGTAGTAGGGGGGGACTTCAACGCGAGAATAGGAGAGGTGGGAGGGAGAGGGAGGGGTACAGATGGGGGGAAGGAGGAGCAAAGAGGAGCGAAGGATAAAACAAAGAACGCGGAAGGGAATGCGCTACTGGAGATAGCGGGGGAAAGAGGGTGGACGGTACTGAACGGAAACCTACCAGGGGATGAGAGAGGGGAATTCACATACGTGAAAGGGACACAGAAAACAACAATCGACTTCGCGTGGGTGAACGAGAAAACGTGGGAGGATGTGAGAAATTTCAGGGTGGAAGCGAGGACAGAGTCGGACCACCAACCGATAAAGGTGTAGATAAAGGGAGGGGCAAAAAGAGAGAAGATGAGAAAAAAGAAGAGGAAGGTGCAGGTATGGGGGGGAAGAGCGATAGAAAATTTCAAGGAGAAAATAAAAGGAATAATTTGGGAAGGAGCGACGCTGGAAGAGGAATGGAAAGAACTAAAGGGGAAAATAGAAGAAGCGACGACAACAAGGAAGAGCAAAGAGGAATGGAAGATCGGAAAGAATGCATGGTGGGACGAGGAGTGCAGAAGGGGGAAAGAAGTGGTAAGAAGGACGTGGAGGAGAGCCAGGGATAGCGGGAACACAGCAGACATGGAACGGTACAGGAACACTAGGAAAAACTATAAGGATACGTGCGAGAGGAAGAGAACAGAGTGGAAAGAGGAAGAGGAGAGGAAAATAGAACAAATCAGAACAGAGACGAAAGCGTGGGAATACGTGAACATGCAGAGAAGGAAAGGAGCCGGGATAAGCGACAAGATCAAGGAAGAAACATGGGTGGAATTTTTCATGGAAAGCCTGGGAGGGACCAGGAGGAGGGAGGGAGAACGGGAGAGAGGGGAAAGAAGAGAGGGGATAAGACGCAGCACGGTGACGGAAGCAGAAGTATTGGAACAAATAGACAGGCTGAAGAAGAAGAAGGCATATACGGCAGAGAAATACTGGGGAAAAAGCTGCACAGGGTGTTGAAGGGAATATGGGAGGGAAAGGGATACCCAGAGGACTGGAGAGACGGTATCATAGTCCCGATACACAAGAAAGGGAGTCTGGAGGAAGTAAGGAACTACAGGGGAGTTACACTCACATGCACGGCGTACAAGGTGTACACGGCGTTATTAAACAAGAGGATAATGAAGGAAATGGAGGAGAAAGGAAAGTTCGGAGAAACACAGGCGGAGTTCAGGAAGGGAAGAGGAACGCTGGATAACATATACATCTTGAACCATGTTATACAGAGAAGGATAGCGAAGCCGAAAGGAACAGTGTTCTTAGTATTTATTGATTTGAAGGCGGCATTTGACAAGTTAGACAGGGAGGTGATGTGGAAGGCGATGGAAGAGAGAGGGATAAGTGAAGAATTGATAGAGAAGGTGAAGGAAATATACGCAGAAACGAGGTGCAAAGTGAGAACAGGAGATGCGCTGTCAGAAAGTTTTTGGGTAGAGGAAGGGGTAAGGCAGGGGTGTCCACTAGGCCCGACACTTTTCAATATATATATAGCGGACCTGGAGGAAGTAATGAGGAAAGGGCAAGACGGGGGGGTGGTAATAGGAAGGGAAAAGGTGTGGACATTGGGGTATGCGGATGATATAGTATTGATGGCAGAATCACAGGAGGAAATGGAAGAAATGATGAAGAGAGGAGAAAGGTACTTTAAAAGAAAGAAGTTAACAGTGAACGCAGAGAAGACAAAGGTCATGGTATGCGGAAGAGGGGGAGGGAGAAGAAAGGAAGTAAACTGGATGTGGAATGGGAAGAAGCTGGAGGAGACGAGGACAATGGACTACCTGGGGTACAGGTTCGCAAGAAACGGAAAGCAAGAGGAGCATGTGAGAGAAAGAGTGAGGAAAGCAAACCGGGCGATGGGGAAAATATGGAGTATAGGAGAAAGGAACTTTGCAGGGGACGTGAGATGGAGGATGAAGCTCTTCGACTCAATAATTAAAAGTATAATTATGTACGGAGTGGAGATATGGGGCTGGACAGAGAGAGCGGAGGTGGAAAGAGTGCAGGAGAAGTACATGAAGTGGATACTAGGACTGGAAAGAACAACGCCGGGGTATGTAGTAAGGGAGGAGACGAAAAGGGACAAGCTGAGAGTTACGACGGGAGAGAGGGCAATGCGATTCGAGGAAAAGATCATGAGGGATCCGACAAAGAAGATATTGAGGGAATGTATGAGAGAGGCAGCGAGAGACGAGGAGAGAGGAGTTAAATCGAGGTGGCGAGAAGAACGGGAGGCGTACTTGAATAGATGAGTAGATAGTCTATGAGAGTCCTGGGGACAAAACAGGGTAAGTCGTGAACTTCTTTACCGACGTGGTAGAATTTTTTAATGCTGTACCGACACTCGAGAACTGACGTTTGTCGACCGTGATCATTACTATATCGACACTCGAGAACTGATTGTCCATCGATCATGATCCTATTAATTATAAATGCTTTACCGACACTCGAGAAGTGACCGTACATCGACAAGTGGAGCGTGACTGTCTGCGGGTCCATTGACCGAGATCGGTGACCAAGTGGGGCGTGGTCGCAGACGTAAAAAAAACCTATCCGTCTGCTCTACGCTCGGTGTTGATTGTGATCTATAACAAGTTCCGACCCGGCGGGAGATCGTTGCTCTATCGTGATCAGGGTAACATGAGGCGTTCTGTTTTTGTTTATACGAGTATGAATGAATCTGCCCACTAAACATTATTTATATGTGAACGTAATCAGGTACAGTACTGGGGAGAAATCCAATGGCCTTGTGCCCTTCATCAGTAAAAGTTATGCAGATACACAGGCCGCATAATGTGCAGGAGGTAGGAATATCTCTGCTGGAGGTGGGGAATGTAATGATTTTTTTGATGTACCGAGTCTTGCTATACGACTTTCCAACTCCTTGAATCACTTTACTGTGTCGCGTGCTCGCGCCATCATGAGCAGAACTCTCAGGCTTTTTAGAACTTTGGAACATAATTTGACCCGAACGTCAGAATCTTTTGCGGAATTATCCATCGCGCAACGAGAGCAATGGTTTCTCCACTGCAATCAGGCTATAAAATTGCTCGAGGAAGCTTCGAAGTGCAATGTGTCGGTATACTTGAAACAAAGTTTCATTGCTCAAATAGCGCGCCTGGAAGGTTTAATTGTGGTAGCAAGAAATTTACAGCCCACCGGGGGTGCGATCGGGGACAATTCTGAACAATTGCAATGGAAAGATCTGCATTCCGCGTTTCAACGGAGAATTTTGACGGGAGTGGTGATCAATGTGGCGTTTATCGATCCAAAATTATTTCTTGACAATGCCAGGTTGGTTGTAATCCAGAGGATCGGTGAAGCAATTACCGAACACCAGTGTGTGAAAGTGAATACTTGTTTATACGGACAATTTTTGCTGCGTGAGAACAAGGACGTGAAGAGTTTCAACACTTCAAACTTCCAATTGTTTGTCAATGATGATTTGACGGAGTGGTATAATGTGAACGTACGTGACTCGATTTTAAAACAGCTTGAAGAATTTCAAGAAAGAGACAGTGGTTGGGCTTTACACAAAATTCTGAATTTGACGATAAATGTCAATCGTTGCGAACCTTTGACTGGATCGGGTTGCGTTGAGTTGCCGAAATTTGTGAGGAACAAAAAAGCTGTCGTTAACGTTAACTCCAAAGATGGTGCTTGTTTTGCGTGGTCGGTTGTGGCCGCGTTGTATCCTGCAAATTCCGATGTTAGCAAAGTCAGATCGTATCCTCATTACACCGACGTTTTGGAGTGGACAGGTCTTCAGCTTCCCATGACTTTGAAACAGATTCCGCGATTCGAAAGTATCAACTCGGTGTCCGTGAATGTTTTCATAATCGATATGAAAAAAATTGTCCCGCTCCAATTGACCAAGCGGAAAATGGAGAAACACGTGAATCTGTTGATGATTGGAAGTACAGACGACGCGCACTTCTGCTGGATAAAGAATTTGTCACGATTAATTTCCCCACAGCTGTCATTTCACAATGGACGAGTTTATGTTTGCGATCGATGTCTCCATGTTTTTTACACTGAAAATAAACTACAGACTCATTCGATCGACTGCGAAACAATGAACGATTGCAGTATAAATTTGCCACCGCCGGAAAACAATATCCTGAAATTTAAGAATTATCATCGTCGGGAACCCGTACCGTTTGTGATTTATGCGGATTTCGAGTGCCTGTTGAAGAATGTTCACCAAGACGGGACATCGGACGAAGAGGACTCCATACCGCAAGCCTATCAGAAGCACATAGCCTTCAGTGTTGGTTATTACCTCAAGTGTTCATATGATTCGTCGCTATCGCGTTACGAATTTTATCGCGGATGCAACCCCGCGGAGTGGCTGGTTACACGACTGCACGATATAACCGCAGAGGTACAGCACGCGTACGAGACAATAGTGCCGATGAATGATCTAAGCACGCGCGAATTACAGGAATTTCGATTGATCGAAAAGTGTCACATTTGTAGCGGACTGTTCTGGCCGCAGGACATTAGAGTTCGGGATCATTGCCATTTCACGGGAAAATATCGAGGCCCCGCTCACCAGCATTGTAATTTAAATTACCAAAGTGAGAAAATTATTCCATTGGTTTTTCACAATTTGACCGGATACGATGCGCATTTTGTTGTTAGAGAATTGGCCACACGTTTTGTCGGTCAAGTCTACGTAATTCCGCTGAACAAAGAAAAATACATATCTTTTTGCAAATATATAGGTGCGTTCCAATTGCGTTTTATCGATTCGTTCAAATTCCTCGACGCGTCTCTGGACAAATTGGCGTCATATCTCCCGCCTGACCAATTGACGATTCTCCGGAAAGAATTTGAAATTTATGCACCTGAAAAGATGCAATTGCTCTTCAAGAAAGGTGTTTTTCCCTACGACTGGTTGGATTCGACGGAGAAATTGAGCGCTGAATCTTTACCGTCTCAAGAGGAATTTTACAATTGTTTAAACGATTCGGAAGTGACTCAGCAAGATTACAATCACGCGAAGAATGTGTGGCGTGAATTTGATATCAAAACGATGGGTGAATACAGCGATTTGTATTTAAAAACAGACGTGCTCCTGTTAGCGGATGTATTTGAAAATTTTCGTAAAAACTGTATCACATATTATTCGTTGGACCCCGCTCATTATTACACGATCCCTGGTCTTGCATGGGACGCTATGCTTCGTATCACAAGAATTAAATTGGAATTGTTTACCGATATAGATATGGTACTGTTCATAGAGCGGGGTATTCGCGGCGGGTTGAGCCAGTGTTCCAACAGATACAGTAAAGCTAACAATCGTTTTAGTCCAAATTATGACGCTAATCCACCCCCAAAGTACCTTATGTATTTCGATGTCGTTAATCTGTACGGCTGGGCGATGTCGCAGTATCTTCCGTATCGGAATTTCAGCTGGATGACAGAACCGTCTTTAGATGTGAATTCCATCGCCGACGACTCGCAATACGGATATATTCTGGAGGTAGATCTGGAATATCCGCAGGCTTTGCACGATTTGCATCGCGATTTACCCTTTTGTCCGACGCGCGAAAAAGCTCCGGACACCAAAGAATCCAAACTTTTGGCAACGGTTGAAAACAAAGAGCGATACGTGCTGCACTACCGAACTCTCAAACAGTGTTTGGCCCATGGATTGATTTTGAAAAAGATTAATCGAATTTTAAAATTTGAACAAAAGCCGTGGCTACGTAAATATATAGAGGTCAATACACGTCTACGTGCAACATCTCAAAACGTTTTTGAAAAAAATCTGTTCAAATTGATGAACAACGCGGTGTTTGGTAAGACTATGGAAAACGTGCGTAATCACATCGACATTCGATTAATCACCAAGTGGGAAGGACGATTCGGTGCAAAAGCGTTAATTGCTAAGCCGTCTTTCCATCGCGGAACTTTTTTCTCCGAGAATTTTATGGCCATTGAAATGCGCAAACTCGAAGTAACATTTAATAAACCAATTTACGTAGGCATGAGTATTTTAGATATTTCAAAAACTCGCGTCTACGATTTTCATCACAGTTACATGTTGAAGGAATTTGGTGATCGGTGTAAATTAATCTACACGGACACGGACAGTTTGCTTTACGAAATTCAATGCGAAAATATTTACGATCTGATTGCACGCGATGTGGATAAGTTTGATACCAGCGATTATCCGACGGACAATGTTCACGGAATTCCTCTACGGAACAAAAAAGTTCCCGGACTAATGAAAGACGAGTATTTAGGCGTAGTTGTGGAAGAATATGTAGGGCTGCGAGCAAAAATGTACGCGTTACGCGTCGGCGGGGAAGAGGAGAAACGATTGAAGGGAATTAAAAAAAATGTCGTTCAACGTTGCATCACGTTTGACGATTATCTAAATTGTTTGCGCACTTTGACGATCCACAAGCACTTACAGCAATCCTTGCGCTCTCACATGCACGTTGTGTATTCGACCAGTGAGATAAAAGTAGCCCTGAGTCCGTACGATACTAAGCGATATTTGATTCCTAATTCAACCGATACCCTACCCTGGGGTCACTACGCTATACCTGAAAAAGAATGAAAGGAATATTTCCCAGAAAAAAATTAGACTGTACATTGTACTGTATTATTTATTGATCAATGTATCAAATAAAAATGATCTTTATGAATAATTTTACAATTTATTTGTTTTGTTGATCCACGAGTTGTGTGACGCATCCATCCCGTACCATTTCACGTCAACTTTGTTCCCTTTTCGACGCAAAATTTTCTCCACCAGATAAACATCGGGAAACTTGACAGGTTTTATTTCTTCAGAATAAAATGAACCGAGAATCGGAGCACCTCGACTGTCCTGAATGAGGTAAGTCGTCGGATTGGTGTTTTGAATTTTTTTAATTTCAAACACTTCGGCGGACCAGTTTGGTGTGAACCCTCGTGCAAACACAGCTTTATACTTGTTTATGCGTACTTTGTCGCCGACGTGATACTTCGTAGGCTTGGCAATTTTGATATTACTGTATACAGTGGTTAACAATTTCTTGGCAATCGCAGGCGTAACTTTTGAGGGCGGCATTCCGATGGTTCGATGTATTCGTTCGTTGTACTCCTTCACGAGCCTGGGGAGTAGGTCAAGCCACTTGTAGGAACCGTTGAGCGAGAATTGTTGCCACATGTTGTTTTTTAACGTTCTGTTCCATCGTTCCACCACCGAGGCTTTCATAACGCTGTACGTCGAATAATGATTGATGTCGTATTTCTTCATCAGACCTTTGAAACTGGAGTTGTAGAATTCTTTACCGTTGTCGGTCTGCAGGTTTGCAGGCTTCCGACCGCGTTCAACGATCTCTCGGAATGCGCTTGTAACATCTTGAGCGTTTTTACTTTTCAGCGGAGCGGCCCACCCATACTTTGACAGAACATCAATTACTGTGAGTATGTATTTAAAACCTTTGTTGACTGTCGCGTACGGCAACATCTCGACCAAATCTGCCTGCCAGAGGTCGTCAAACCCCCGGACGATGACTCTTCGCCGTGGGTAGATACGCCGCGCCGGTGCGTGAAGTTCCCGCAAAACTTGTATTTTTTCTCTGCTCATTCTTGCTTGCGTGTGCCTTGACGATATACTGTACGCATATAATTTTCAAATAGCGTATCCACGTACTCTTTGGTGGTTGCGTCATTCGGCGCAGTCGGTGTCTTCAGGCGTCTCAGAATTTTATTTCCCGCATTTAAGCTTCCATCGACGTCCAAAGTCAGAACACGTTTATCGACGTATAATTTTGTGGCCGCGTCCTGATTGGCCACCGGAGCCCCAAGATTTGTGATTCGTTTACCTTCGAGTGTGTAATTGCCCGCCTGATCCCTTCCCAAAGTATCAACGTACGCTTTGGTGACCGCGTCGTCGGCTTGAACCGGTTCACCCACTTTTTCGAGCCGCCTCCCGTCGAACAACCAAGAGGTTTTATTCACTCGTTGGTCGACGTAAGATTTAGTGGCCGCGTCGTGCACGCCCACTGGAGTCCCGACGTTGGTCAAGCGTTTATCTTGAAATGTGAAATTACCCTCAATATCTTTCCATGACGCGTTCAATTTGATTTTGCTTTCAAACGCTTCGCCGTGTCGCCTCTTCAAATTCAAATGACGTCCAAACTTGTCCATGTGTGCACGCACAAAAAAAGTTATTCGATAATTTCCGCACGGCGCAAAGCTGCGGCGATTGCTACAATTTCGTTGTTATGTCCGGTGTGACCCGCATCGTACTCGGCCACCAGCTTCTCCAGTCTCTCGACTAACTGGTTTGGATCGCGAAACGGTATGTAGTCTATCTCGTTCCCCGTCACGAGCATTGACTTCGGAATACTCCCACCAGTTTTTTTCGTACGCTTCGTCACGGCTTTAGGACTCTTCTTTTTCTTAGTCCCCTCCACCGACATCTCGTCCGTGATAGAGTCATCACTGTCCGCTCCAAGCTTGCCCTCGATCAGAGGTTTGATAACGCTGGTCCATTTACTCCCCGAACTTCCTTTCAACTGCTCCTGTCTTCGCCACAAACGTCGGTGAGCGTTTGTAAATTCTAGAATTTTTTTGTACATCTTCAGGTCTTCTCGCGTCCACAATTCGCGGTGCGGTTCCTTATACATGACGAGATCTATTAAACCTTGCGTGGCCTTAAACTCGATGTAATTTTGATCATCCTGAGGATCGATGAGCGCCATGTCGTCTTCTTCGGAAATTTTTACGATTTTATCTCCCATCTTCCAAACGCCGGCGTCGCTACGGATTCCGTAAATTAGATCCATTTTCTCCTTTTTGAAAAGATACGATTTGAACGCGTGGCGTGTCACAGGACCCATTTCAGTGTTTATAACTTCTAAAGCAGCCTCCTGTTCGTCAGGAGTCATCAGAAATTCCGGCTCCGGTTCCGGCATCTTGGCTGGACTCTCGAAAATTTCCTCCTCAGAAAGTTCTGCAATGTCACCGATCAATCGGCCCCTCGGTGGCCCAGGTATTGAACGTTGCGGGGTCGACTCGTCGATTCTCGATGGTCCGGCCTGGGTGAGAATTCTTTCGTACACGGCGTCGTCCATCTCCTCGTCGTCCGATGTCTGAAAGCGCGACACGGCTTGCGGTATGCGGGCGCTTTGACTGAGCTTTACTCGTTTTTGCGGATCCGGATGTTGCGCACTGTCGGCAAGTTTTCTTTTAACCGCCACGAGCGGAGTTCGTGCCGGAACAGCGGTCTCGGGTTCACGCGGCGCGGTCTGGTCTATCAATTGCTTCAGCGGTCCGACGACCGGAGCCAAATTTTTTTCCAACATTTCTGCTCGATCCACTTCTCCCATTTTTAAGGCTCGATTTTTGTCACGAATAGCATCCCTCGCGGCGGCGAGAGCACGAGTCAACACGTCTTCTGGCGGCTCACGTTGAGCTTTGGTTTTTCGGACGGTTTTAGTTTTAGTTTTCAACATTTTTTCTCTCAAAGTAACGTTGCGGTACGTACGGACACTCACACGGTTGGCGGAACAAAGTGCACTGATTCGCGCGAAATTCCGAGACTCCCATCGAAAGTTCCACTCCCCTCCACCGTGCTGCGGTCAGTGCACCGGACGACGTGTGATTCGTCTATTCGGATGGAAGAGTGACGAATCTACGTGCGACCGCTTCAGTTAGTTGACCAAGCACCCGCGCAATTTCTTCTGCCTTAAACGGTGGTTCACGCATAAGCGTGCGCAGATCGTGAATGGCGTCTAAGACAAGGAACCCGCAAATTCGTCCAGTCGTCTTTGGCTCTGACAATTTGACCATGGCCTTTTCAAACTCTTCTCGCACGAGTTCCGTTATGAGTTTTGTTCGTTGCTTTATTTCTTCCGAGCTTTGTTGGGGTTCCGGTTCCGGTTCCGACACGTCCGAGTCGTTACCCGTGGACCCGTAAGTAATTTCGCACTCTTCTCGCACGAGGACCGATTCGAGTATAGTTCCTTCCTTTTCTTCCCCCGAGCTTCGTTTGGGTTCCGGGTTATCGGAATGTACGGCCGAGTCGCTATCCGCGGAGTGGCAGGAAATCGCGCTCGAGTCACTTTCCATGGTGCAGAGAGAGAGAACGGGTGAAACGGAACGTCAAACGTGCGCGTCTACAGACGACTGTCGATGAGAGCAAATTCGTCGAAGCCTCGACGATACCTCCCCTCTTGTATCGGATTGTCCTTGCAAATGACAACAAAGTTGTATTTTTTTTGCCACGAAGCCTGACACAATTCGAGAAACTCTCGCCAGCTCATGTCCGGGTCGACGTGATCGTGAAAGATATGTTTCAGATTCAGCTGATCTTGCTTGAACAACACTATGAGGTTGGCGTTGTCTCTGATCAAATGTTTAGGAATTTTTGTGTACGTCTGACAGAGATAGAAACAATCTATCTTCGAGTGTCTTCCCATAGAAAAATACTCTCGAATCACCTCCTGGCGATCGCAGGCCACGTCGTCAAAGACAAACACGGAATTGGGTAAAGCCTCGCTCGGTCGCATCACGTCACAGTTGTTTGAAAATGTAAAGTATCCTATTTCTTCCATATCCGCGAGAACGCTCTCCAGGTACCGATATTTTGGCTGCTCCAGTGACTTGGAGTACACGTACACATTTTCGAACCTAACGCCATTTTTGCTCTCCAGCAGGCTAATCAACACTTGCGTTTTACCCGAATTGGATGGTCCGCAGATTATGCAGCGAATCGTGTCGGGTAAAAGTGTTCCGTGTTTTCCCGTGGGCACGCTCATTGTGCAGCGATCGAGATTTTTTACACGTAAGCGACTCGATTGTCTGACAAACCGCATCGCGCGCGCGTCGACTAGACTGTGTACGTGCATCATGGTTGGCATCGACATCAGTATCGCCAGTACGCGCATGTGTGTCGGTCGTTGCGCCTCTCTTGAATGTCTTCCGGTTCGGGCTTGCTAAACAAACTAATCGACCGATTACCTTTCGAGCTTCATTTACCTGGTTATCAGTTTTGCGGACCTGGAACGCGGCTGGCGGAACGTCTAGCGCGCGGAGACCGCGGAATAAACGCGCTAGACCGCGCGTGCCTGCGGCACGACCGCGCCTATTCGCGGGACGCGAATACCGCCGCGCGCCGAGTCGCGGACACGCGACTCGCGGCCGACGCGTTGGCCCGCGCACGGGCCGCGGACGCAAGTTTGGGCGAAAAAATCGCGGGATTGGCGGTAGGCGGTCTGATGAAGGCGAAAACTAAGCTGGGTATGGGTACGCGTAAGAGAGGCGCCGGCGCCACAAAGAAAAAACCCACCACGACAAGAAAAAAGCGAAGTCCCAGGACCCTGCAGCTGGCCAAACGTGGAGGGTTCCTGCCGCTGTTGGTCCCTTTGTTGGCGACGCTTGGTTCTTTAGCCGGTGGAGCTGCAAGTATCGCCACCAGCGTAAATTCGGCCGCAGCGGCCCGAAAACTCCTAGCGGAAAAAGAACGGCACGACCGCGCCATGGAGGGCAAGGGATTGTATTTGGCACCCTACAAACGTAGCGGCGGCAATGTGAAAAAACGGAAAACGACCGGTAGAAAAAAAAAAACGACGACTCGCCATTAATCAAACTTCACGACGGGCCCACCAGTGATCTTGACCTCCGCGCGTACGCTCGTACTCTGAAAATTCCACATTTCCGCGGTGTTTTCATGCGCACCGATTTAAATCACATGAGTCCGAGGCGAGTTGAGAACGTTATTGTGAACCTGGACGACGCGCGTGGGCCGGGGACACATTGGGTAGCCTACGCCAAATGCGGAAATGACGTGAGATATTACGACAGCTTTGGAAATCTGCGACCGCCGGTAGAGGTGGTCAACTACCTGGGACCCCGCGCACGTATCACATACAACAAGGAAAGAGAGCAGAAGTACGATACAGCCGTGTGCGGACAGTTGTGCCTACGCTTTCTGGTGCAAAACGCAAAATGTCTCGGACACTCACGTTGACTGGTAAATCGTCGATTCTAAGCGCCACATATTTTCCGCCCATTAATCTCGGCCAATCCGAGGAATCCGCTTACGCCGTCGGTTTGGTGGACTTTGAGACGTTCAACTCTATTCCCAACGTGGACGAGACCAACAACGAGTTTGCGTGGATCGTGAACAAGACTCTCACTCTGCCTCCAAAAACCTACAAAGTCCTCGATATTATGAGTTACCTGACAAGAGTGCAGCCATCGCCAATCTACGACGGTAAGCACTTTGTTAAGTTTCGCTGGCTCAACGAATCCAAGGTGAAAATAAAAAGTGTCGCTGTGCTTGACTTTACCGCGCCGCATAACTTTGGCGACACGTTGGGATTCAAGGGAAAAGTATTGTCCGCCGGTACGTGGCACGAGTCGGATGACTCCGTCGATCCCTATGCGAAAATCGAAGTGAGCGTGGGACGGAATGACACATTGACCTACATTGGTCGCAAAGATCTTACTCTGCCTGACGGTTCGTACGAAATTGATGATATTGCGCAATACCTACAGCAGTCTCTACCAGACGCCGCCGTGGAACTCCGACCCAACAACAAAACGCTGAAAAGTGAAATAAAAAGTGCGTACGAGCTTGATTTCACCGCGTCCAACAGCCTGGGTTCGCTGCTGGGTTTTAGCCAGCGAAGACTCAAACCAAACGTTTGGCACGCGTCGGACGAAACTGTGAACATTTTACGAGTCAACGCGCTGCGAATCGAGTGTAATATCGTTTCCGGAGCCTACAACAACAACGATCTCGTCCACACGATCCACGAATTCTCACCCAATGTGCCACCGGGATACAAGATATCCGAGGCGCCGTCTAACGTGATTTACCTACCGGTGAACCAACGCGACATCGGCAATATTACGGTGCGCGTGCTTGACCAGGACGGACGCCTCGTGAATTTCCGCGGCGAAGTCATAACCGTGCGCCTTCATTTAAAAAAAGTTCTCTGAAACGCCAGCCGCGGATCGGAATGTTAATCTACGTTGATCCCTACCACGATCAGTCCAGATACGCGCAATTTAACTCGTCTACGTTCAGTGTCACCCGGAGAAGCGAAGAAGTCTGTTCCTGCGACCCGCCGTTGACACCAAAAAACGTGCAGATTCTCGAGTCGTTGGGTTACAAAGTGAAAAAACAGTTTTAAAATGGCACAAATTCTCAACATCGACACCAAACCGCTGTTTGACAACAGCGTGACGGGTATCGAAATTCACACCCATGCACCCTACGCAAACGCCTCGTTTCACAACAGCGACGAAATTCGCATACCCATCCAGCAACAAGATCTCTACACGCTACCGTCCCAGAGTTACCTTTACATCGAGGGAACCCTAACGAGCAAAACCCCTAACGCAACTGGAGAATTTGAGCCTCTCGCCGACGCTCGCCTGGCAAACAACGCTGCAGCATTTTTCTTCGACGAAGTTCGCTACGAACTCAACGGTGTGGAAATCGACAGAGCCAAAAACGCGGGTGCAACGAGCACGATTAAAACCTACGTGTCAAAAACGCCACTTTCTCTGGGATCCGCGGCGAATGCGAGCTGGTCGTTCGCGGGAACCTCGACGACGCTATCTGCAGGTCATTTCTCCTACTGTGTGCCTCTCTCTCATCTTTTGGGTTTTGCCGAAGATTATAAAAAAATTGTAATCAACGCGCGGCACGAGCTGATATTGATTCGCGCGAGGACGGACGACGATGCGATTGTATCGGCGGTGGCGACGAGCGTGTTGAAACTTGTTAAAATTCAATGGAAAATGCCGCACGTGTCTGTCGAGGATCTCAGAAAAATGGATCTTCTGCATCTCTTGGAAAGAAGCGAATCGATTCAGATGAGTTATCGATCATGGGAATTGCACGAATACCCGACACTCCCGCGAACAACATCGCACACCTGGTCGGTGAAAACTTCTACCCAGTTGGAGAAACCGCGATACGTCATCCTTGCCTTGCAGAGCGGTAAAAAAAACGTGCGCAAAGAGGACCCTTCGGCGTACCAAGATCTTGATCTGCGTGACGTCAAGTTGTACTTAAATTCCGAAATGTATCCGTACGACAATCTGGACTTGGACTTTGGAAAAGACAGATACGCGCTTCTGTACGATATGTACGCTAAATTTCAATCCTCCTACTACGGAAAGGCGTTCAACGCGGAACCGTTGCTGAATTTTGCCGATTTTAAAAATAGAGCTCCACTCGTAGTCATTGATTGCTCACGTCAGAATGAGTCCATCAAAAGTGCTCCGGTGGACGTGCGTCTCGAGTTTCAATTCCGAAAAAATGTGCCCGCAAACACAACCATGTATTGTCTCATAATACACGATCGCATAACCGAATATAATCCACTTACCAATGTAGTGAGAAAAATTGTTTAATTGTATTAACTACGTATTGGGAAATTTAAAATAATTTGACTCGATTCCGAGTATAATCCCCTCACCAATATGGTGAAATAAATTGTTTAACTGTATTAACTATCTATTGGGAAATTTAAAATAAAATAATTTGACTCGACGAATTTTGTGTGTTTTTTTTCCCTCCACCATTTTTTATTTTTTTTTTACATTTTTCGTACTAAGACTAGGTACAACGGTACACTGAAGCGGACGACCGGTGAGATCGTCAAGCAAATATCCATTTTAGCCCACCACCATTTTTATATTTTTTTTTTTGTTTTTTTTTTGTCCTACGTACTAACCTTAAAATTACCTTAAAACGAAATACCTCTAACAATTGATGAACGAACCAAAGGTCCCGTGTACGCAAGTTTTTCCCCATTTTCTGTTTTATCACTTAATAGTACATATTACGCGTGCTCCTTAGCTTATAACTAAAAGTTTATATAGTGGCGTCGTCGTTTCTCCTCCATCTTAAATTAGTCGGGTGTGTCCCATCCATCCGGAAAGTGATTGCCTCGGTATCGCGTCTTTGCGAGATCCGCGCAAAGACGCGACTTACAATAATATCGACGAATTACAAAATAACAATGACATCAAATGAACCGAATATCAAGAAAACTTCTGTACGTGCATATGGTAAGTATACGAAAACACTCGATGCAAAAATAACCTTACAATATAACCCTGAGTAGATTCAAATTATACCCGCAAGTACGCAAGGGTGAACATTTTCGAAAATTATACCTTCCTCAACGAAACGCACAAAAAAAGGGTATCCCCTCCTGCCGAAGGCACTACGCGCCCCCTCGATCGGAGGGGACATGCGTCTGTTTCAGAAAAAACAAAAAAAAAAAAAAAAATCCCCACCATCCGTAGAAATCTGTCGATCTCTACGTATGGTGAGGATCCGCGTTAAAAAAAATAAAAAAAAAAAGCGGAGGCAATTACTGCCTATGCGGACGCCGAACGGGCTGGCTGCACGTTATCCTCCCGAGTGGTACCGGATCACAGTGAAACCAGGTGAAGAGATGCCCGTAGCGTTGATCCTTCCGACAAGACAATTTATCGGGGGCGGGTCTGAAAAAAAAAACGGAAACAAATTACATTAGTAGGCGATACACTTTAAGCCCGATGGTTCTACCAACACAAAAAAAACATTAGGCTCACTACATATGTGGCGGGCAACTTCTTGGGATCCATACTCCGTTTTGTTTTGGACTTTCCAGGTGCCTCCCTGAACTGCACGGGGGCGAAGTCAAAACCGGAGTTTTCGGAATTCCCTGGGTAGGGTCGCGTTGCGCTGGTTGCAGCTGTATGGACGTTTATAACTTCGCCGCCAAACGGTGGTGGTGGTGGATGCGCGTCACTGGGAGTTAGATTGAACGTTGGTTCCAACGACAAATTTTTGCGTGCGCGGGGTGTTGGGGTCACGTGATGCGTCATTTTTTTTCGCATCGAAGAGTACAAGTGGTCGTACCTCTGGCTGTCGTACGTATTCCAGGCAGGAGGCGTTTGGGAAGAATCGATGTTCCTGCAAAAAAAATAATGTTGTTGCAATATTTCGACCGGCAATTATTTCAGTTTCTCTCGCTCTGGCTTACCAATTTAGATTTTAAATTAAACCGTTCGTTAAAATTACGTGTGGTTATAGACTAGGTGAACAATGATGATGATGCTGACGACGACGACGATGATGATGATGATGACGTTTTTTTTTTTGAATTTATTTTTTATGACGCATCGTGCAAAAGACCGAGACAACGAGTTACCAATTCTTGATCAATCAAATTGGTAGGCTCGAATTCCGGATCGGCTGCTACAACCTTTCTCAGTTCGTCCGTCGTTAATGCGGGAGAATTTTCACAAATGTCGATTATTTTCCTAGCTATACCGCTAGCTTTTCTTTTCAATTCAGGCAACTGCGATTCCAATTTGTCGAGCAAAATATTTATGCACGGAGCGGTAGAATACAAGATCTCGCACGTTTTGGGCATCATTATGAGTCCCTGCGGAAGATCGACCGAGTTAATTTTCAATGCGTTCCGCTCTAAAAATCTCACGCAACTGAGATGAAGCTGTCTGTTTGAGTCGAGTCGAGCCCATTGTGCCGAATTTGCAACAGTACTCGATCCGCAATCAATCCAAGAACGAAACATTTCAGCTTTGCTGACAAAATCGTCCCAAGCCTTTCGCTCCATGTAGAGCGTTGGCCGTTGCAAATCTTTTCGCGTATCCGTCACGAAAACTACTACTTCAGATGATTCTACGTGAGAGTTTACGAGTAACGCCACGCCGACGCGCTTGGATTCACTTTTTGTCAAAGGAAAATCCGAACGCAATATTAATTCGTAGTTGTCAATTTCTACGCGCCTTTTCTTCTCCGGTGTGGAGGTCAATACTGGAGAGGTCGCTCGCTGAGATTCGGACATATTTACTTTACTGAAGACACGCACCACGACAAAGATTCAGCCCTGACTGACTTCTAAGCTTCGCAGCCGATGCTATTTATACTCGATCGAATGTCCCGTCGTCAAGCAGTTTTACCCTATCTTCGTGTATCCTGGTTCTGTCAAACGACTTTGAGATAAGTATCAGAATGTCTCGCCGAGCAGCGAGTTTTTTCGCTACAAAGTTGCAGTTTCGAGCTCATTAAAAATGTTGCGATAAAGACTGAGTGGAGAGTCGCAACGGTATCTCAAAACACGCAATTAATTATTCCGCAGTGCCGCGTGTCGCCAGCCACTTAGTAATTAAAAGTCGCGAAAATATTAACAAAAAACTTACATCTCTGCTAAACTGGCTCCAGCAGTGAACGTAACCTGCTTCAAGCAAAAAAATATATATTCAGCGCGACAACAAGAGTGATCTCACCCGGACTCGGAGCGTCGTGCTTGACTAGACGTGTCTGAGACGACGCGCCGCCAAAAGAAAAAACAAATGCACGTATATATTACCATAACGAACGGCTCAATTTCTCTCGCTCGAGAGGTGAACGTTATCTCTTTCAAAAAAGCGTCTTCATTAAAACCACAATTTCGCGTAAACCTCCGAACTCGTACTGGGCTAAATATAAACAGCGAAATTTTCGGTCTGCCTATTCGCATCTCAGACGACGGCGCTCGGACCAAGAAAGCCAAATAAACGAAAAACAGCAAACGTACGTGTCAAAACTCTACAAATAGAATGCACTTTCATGCCAGAGGACAACGCTTGCACAAAGTAAGCCAAAAAAAAAAAACCAAAAAAAGCAAACGTACGTTCCAGAACTCCACGAATAGAGCACACTTTTAGGTACAAAAGGCAAGGACGACTCTGCTGCTACTCACAAGTCTTCTGCGCTACGACAATTGCACATCTAACAAGTTTCTATTTAAACAAAATCGAAAAAAATAAAAAAAATGGAAGACACCGGTGTAAGATTCTTTGACATATCTCATCACCATTACGGCACCTCGACCTCCATTATACGAGAGATAGCCGTAATGTACTGCGACTCGGAAAGAATCAGATTTGCGGTTTTCAAACCGCCTGGCGACATCACCCCCGAATCGGAGGCGATGGCAGCTCTTGGAGCGTTTCACACGACTCTACCATGGGACGCGGGCCTGTGGTACGCGGACGAAACGTCGATCTTCCTGAGAAAGCACGCGGCGGATCAGCGTCGGAAAAACATCCTCTACGGGGCGGAGAGTTGTGTATTGTTTCGCAATCTCACAAGCATAGACCCCATTAATCTGGCGAATTACGGATGTCCGCGCCCATCACAAATTATACTCCCATACGACTCCTACATGACCTGCGCAAATCACGTGCGGACGGAAGAACCACAAGGACCACCCGAGTGCGTCATTTCAAATGTACAAAGAATACGAAAATGGTACCGGAGCCATTTGACCGAATTCCAAAGATTCATCGTCTGAACCTGCGAGCACCGGCATCCTACTGTGAAATTGAAAATTTACGATCATGAAGTATGTAAAGCAATAAATTTTTAACAGTAATATCAATAAAATTTTATCCTTTTAATCACATGTTACTTACCTTTTTTTGAAAATCCATGTTTCTGCTTGATATTAAACAAACTGAACCCCAGATTCCTCGAGCTGTCCACACCTCAGTAAGACTCGCAGTTGAATGCGGAGTGCGACCGACTCGCGGTATTAGAAATAGATTTTAATGCGTCACTTTCGTACGACACGATCACGCACTCCGTAAGTGCAACCATTTACGTAACGCTGGTGCAATATGATTATATGCAAGTCGCGGTCTGATAAAAATATATTCTGCGAAACGTGGCAAGTTGCCACAGAAAATTTACAAAGTAACATTCAGTGCGCATTTCAAAGTAGTCGAGGTCAAGTGGCGAACATCGCGCGTGCATTCGGTGTGCAAAAATAGTCTGCGGCACGTGCCAAATTGCAACGGAAAATTTATTTTGTTGCATCGGATAAAATGTAGTCAACAGGAAGTTGGCGCGCGTGCAACTGTCCTTGAAGCTAATTTGTTGCTCGTAGAAAAGCTTAAAATCGTTAGAAATCATTAGACATGTATTTATCTATTTGACGCACTTTACCACCACCTCAGTCAATTTTCTGCGCTATAAATGGAGGTGTGAAACTCAGTAGATTCGTCAGTTGAATTTTGTCAGTCGAGTTTCATCAAAAACAGAAAAAAATGGACTTCGCCAAAGTATTCTTTTACTTGTTTGCGATCGTAGTCGCCTCCGTCGGTTTAATAGAAGCAGAAAACATCCAACACACGGCAAATGCACAAGGTAACGTCTAATTAATATTTCTAAACGAATTAAACCGCTGCGTCGAATTTTTTGCTCATTTGTGTCTCGTAGGACTGAATCGATTCTTCAAATGTCGCCAAAACGAGCGGGACGTGCGAGTGAAGCGACTTGAGGAAATCCGAAAATTTGACCGTTGCAACATCGAATTAAAGGACCTGAAGACAACCTCCGACAATTTACACCGAACGTTAGCGCAACTAAATTCATTAATTCACGAATGCGAAATTGGTGAATTTGCGGTAAACCGCGTGGGTGGTAATGTGACGTGGCCGATGACCAGCGAAGCTTCCGGTAAAAATTGATGAAAAAATTAAAAACATTAGATTTTTTAACGGTTTTATGTCTCTTACCACAGGTCAGCTGAAAAACTGTTTAGAAGATACGGCAGGTGTGGTGTCCACAACGGAGCAACGCGAGCTAGAAACTTTAGCCTGCAAATGGACGACAGCAAGCTTGAAAGAGATCAACGATCATACTCAGCAATTGCTGAATGCAGCGGCCATCAAACAGGAAGACTGCCTCGCACGAAAAAACAATTACATCGCAGTTTCTAAGCCTTAGATGTGGTGTGAAATATGTAGTTAAATTGTGTAATAAAATGTTGTAGTAATTTTTTCAAAATACATTTATTGAAATGGCTAAAAATAAAAAAAAACCTTGGCATCGATTAACACGTCAAAGTTGACGTGCCAGCCAAATTGCATTTTTTATTCATGCATGGCGTCACAGCGGTTAATATAAAAGCAGGCTGTTCATCAGTATTGTCATTCAGTGATCTACTTTGCATATCCGGCGGAACAGTACAACGTTGAACTCGAAAATGAAAATTATTTGCATTTTGATGTGCATGATGCACTTTTCTGCGTCTCTGGCGGCACCGATAAATAACACCAAAGTGCGGCGGATACAGCAAGTCACCAGTGGAGACGGTATCATCGAAGTGAACCCGAATCTGAGTCAACTGCCGCTGCCAGATTTTGACTCAATTACCAGAATTCAGCAAATAAGTGAACACAACGGCGCTATTTACGTTAATATTTTAAATAACGCCAAAAACGAAACTACAAAGATACCATCGCAGGGCGAAGGTACAAAAAAAAAAAACATAATTGTGATATTCTATTAAGATATAAATTTTATTTCTCAATTGTGCTATTTCGTTCAAAGATGCTGTTGTGACGACGCCTAGCGGGGAATCACGTCCGAATGAAACTGCCTCGCCAAATTCTCAAATACTCGACAATTTGTTGGCAGAGGTCACACACATACGGGGAAGACTCATAAAATTACAGACTAGTATGGCACCAAATCCTAATTAATACACCAAAATTCATGATGTTTCAAAAAATGTATAGTCCACGCTGAACGTGTACGAGTGTTTTCAAAATGTTGAATAAAATATCTGAAGTTTAGAATAAAAGCGCCGACGTTGTAATTTTTTTTGTACACGCGCAGACGCGAACGAGCTGCCTGCTACGCAGGCAGCTCTCTCGCATCTGCCGCAAATCTCGGTTTGTAAGTCGATCTCCGGCAGCGACGGTCACGCCCCACGTAGTCGTCGTTACGGTTAATGAAGCCACAGATAGTCACGCCCTACCGTGATCACGGTCGATGGATCAATAGACGGTCACGCCCCACTTGTCGCCGTACGGTCACTTCTCGAGTGTCGGTAAAGCATTTATAATTATATTGTCGCCGTACGGTCACTTCGCGAGTATCGTAATTAATAAGATCACGATCGATGGACAATCAGTTCTCGAGTGTCGATATAGTAATGATCACGGTCGACAAACGTCAGTTCTCGAGTGTCGGTACAGCAATAAAAAATTCTACCACGTCGGTAAAGAAGTTCACGACTTACCCTGTTTGTCCCCAGGACTCTCATAGCCCTTCTACTTGATCCGTATTCCACAAAATCCGAGCCGAACATACTAACATCCGAACATCCGGTTTCGTACTTTACTGTTATATATGATGATTTGGAGCCGATTTTCTCCCTTCATGGGTTATTTGCGAAGTTCGAATCATTTTTACTTTATTTAATAACTTCTACGGCTGGATAATCATTGAAGCTGCTTCATAGTTCTAATACCAGGTGCAGAAAATTTTCATACCTAAATTGCGATTGAAGTCGTTTCAACCGTGATAACTACCCTATTAAGCTAATATTGTAATAGTATGCCAATAAGATAATGTCCGACATATATTTCTCCAATTCATATTTCAGGTAGTTTTCCGGATTAATGAACATAGTCACGGAAGCGATCCTGCGTTGATTGCGGCAGATAAAGTAAAGGGCGTCCTGAAGCGCAGAGCAATAGAGACTATGGAGACACCTGCGCAATTGATTTCAAATGCGCTTGCAGGTATATCACAGGCAGTGCAAGGACAACTTCCCAACAAGGACGCATTGCGAAAAATCATCCAGCGAAAGCGGAACGTGGCGCAGGCTGTACTACCATCTCCAAGAGACTTGTCCTCCCTTGTCATACCAGAGACATACAAACAGTATGTTGTTTCGGAAAATGAAACTGTATTGTAAGGTGAGAGAACTGATACAGAAATACAGGACTCTAACTCTATAACACGTCTATCCCGTACGACAGTCCGAATCCAACTGTCCTAATCTCTGCTGTCTGCAATGAGGTAAACAAAGGGCTCCGTACAGCGGTAACAACACTGCCAGCACCGGGACTATGTTTCTCTCCTAACACGGCCTCTCCTGACACTGCGGCGTCCACGACCGCTTTTTCAAATATGATCCTGAGAGGTCAGTTATGGAAGACGTCACAGGTGACCCTCAGAAGCTGCCACTTGCAGTGTGTATCTCAAGTCCCGACTGAATGATTTGAGACGAATATCCCCGAAACGCCAGCGAACCTTTCCAGCGATCACGGCAGCAATCCGGAATCAGCGAATCTGCTGGTAGTTGACAGATCAACTGGAGACTGTTATCTGCATACCAGATGGCCTTGAACTCAAAAGCCACAAAGTTGCCTCGGAGTCCGCAACCTGGAGACTAACATCGGTTAGCTGGATGACTTTGCGGACATCATCTGCGAATTAGATGATCCCAAACCCTTCAACCGCGTACAAGACGACCTGGTGGCCATCAACCACGAGCCACTTGCGAGCCAAACGACCCGGAGACCGTCATCCCGCTAACATACGTAACAAGATCTATTTGGTCATTAACAACTTTCCTGTTAAAGGAAACGGCACCCTGAGTTCAGGACCTTTTTTCGACGTTCGTAATAACAACAGTTCAAATGCAAGCAGAAGTAGTGCTCTATTTAGCGAAACGATTCAACAATATTCGGATTGATATTCTGGATGAGATGATCACATTTATCAATTTCGTCAGTTCATATTTCATGATAACTGATTTTCAGACTCCCAAATCTATTAGGTGCGTGAATTCTTTGAATTTCTGTTGATGATTTGATTTTTAGTGTCAAGAATCTAGCTGAAATTCCAAGCCCTTCCTGAATTTGCAGGATTTTCAATAATCTGTGTCAGAGCCTCAAGATCAGCCTGCTTAGAGAATCAGTGTTGAGTCAAAAAGCAAGGTTCACGTGTCTCATACAACAAATTTGATTGAACAATTTATGAGATGAATCTTTGACACACGACTCATGCATAAACCCATCAGCCGATTGAGAGCCCTTTGACACGTTTGACGGCGATCACAACCAAGATCACGATTTTTTCTCATCGCAGCGTACTGGATAACTTGATTTGAGCGCTAATGGTATTTTCCACAGTATGGTTCCAATTGCTTCTTAGATCCCAAAAATATGCACTTTGGTTTTGTTTTTGTTTTCAACGTTGTGTCTATCCAATCGGAGTGAACGCGATTTGGCGATCACAATTCATCTCAAATCGAGGGGACGCCCACCGAAGAATCGACATGGTAAACGTGAAAGGCTCACCCCCATGATTAGAAATCAAAAGCGTGATCCCTGTAAAACCATAACAACAACGATACATAGTTTACCCAGCGCGACAGATCTCAGCACATGTTTCAAAATTCCCAAGTAAAACTGAAACACAGGTGAAGCATCCGAAATTGCAAGTATTCTGATCAGTGATTAACCAACAAAATTGCACCTTGTGCACAACCCTCCTTCAACCAAACAGATGTAACTTTCAATACAATACTTCTGTATGAATGTACAACGAAAACGTGATTATTCCTTTCGAAGCCAATCCAGAAACCAAAAACTTTGGCAAAAACATCATATCAGGTCCGGTCAGAATCACTGAAGCTACACCGATCAAAGCCAGTAACGAAAAGCCAGGCGAGAGTGCAATTTCGGCGAAATCCCTAGTCACGAACCGCCACGAACTCGCATACGTGACAACCATTAACACCAAACGAACATCTGTTGAGACAAAGAGACCAGCGATGACTTCAGCAGGCGTCGACGAATTCAAGGACAAACATCACATATCCAATCACGAAGTCCTATATTCATAATTGACACAAGAAAAATTGACACGCAGGACGATTCTCTAGGACGGCTCCTGGTCATGACTTTCAACGCCTAGTAATCGTAAAAAAAAAGCTTAAGATTCAAATGCTACAACAGAGAGGGTGCAATGTGATCTAGGCCGCCCATGATGAGCCAGCCCTTGAACCTTCCGTCTTTCTGTGCCCAAACCGATATTATTCAATTCGATTTTCAGGATATTTACAATAAACTTTCTCTTTTCGTTGGAGACAAAGAAACAAGAAGTCGAAAAGAAGCAGTTGTAGACCTAGCAGCTGGACGCACTAATTCCATCTACCTTGCGACAAACTAGATCATACACATTTAGCAAACCACGTGCACATCTCAAATGTGATGTCTCCACACATCAAGCAATACAGAAAGTCAACAGTACATACGAATGAAATCAAGGGACAAGGAACAAACCCCTTGATCAAGCGAAAATCACACTCTTCATCTGTAGCACGACCGAAATCGCGAATTGCCTGAGCAACGTATGGAAACGAAAAAAAATGAGAGAAAACACCCTGTTCATTTGGACTTTCGAACACCAGCTAGCATCCGAAATCTCACGCGATTGTCTTCACGGAGAAGTACCTTCAAGAAATTTTCCGATACCCAAATTTCTGCAAACCTTTCATTTTAACGAGAGACGCTTCCGAGTACGATCTTGGAGCGATATTCAGCCAAGGCAAAATAGGAAAAGATCTCCTGTCATATTAGCATCGGAACCTTCAGAGAGAGCAGCGATTAGCTCATTAACCACCTTCAACACTTACATCGACGGCCTTGAAATGCCATTCATGTCAAAAATTCGGCCAACGGTAACATATTGCCAGCCCTCAACTGAGCTCACACATGGAGGTACAGAAGTCGTACCAGAATCACTCATTGTTTAAATTCACGGCTTTATATCAAAGCAGACGCTTACAGCGAGCCTGCTGTTCCACCGACAGAGGCCCAAAGTTTGCATGTCTATCCATACCAGCAGAGGCACAAAGTTAGCTTGCTGTTCCACTGACAGAGGCCCCAAGTTTGCATGTCAATCCACAACAGCAGAAGCACAGTGTTATCTTGCTGTTCCGCTGACAGAGGCACAAAGCTTGCATGTCCAGACTTCTTTCCGTCGTACGGGATTCCACGGGATTTAAACAATTCTGATTACGCGACGTAGGCTCGGCCGTTCCTGACCATGATTCATCACTCATTCGCATTACTCGATTTAGTACGTCTGACAATGAATAAAACTAAAAAAATCATTGAACAATCAGCCGCGCGATACATCGGGCATTGAAGGTCAATCCCACTTCTGATGTAAGGTGAGAGAACTGATACAGAAATACAGGACTCTAACTCTATAACACGTCTATCCCGTACGACAGTCCGAATCCAACTGTCCTAATCTCTGCTGTCTGCAATGAGGTAAACAAAGGGCTCCGTACAGCGGTAACAACACTGCCAGCACCGGGACTATGTTTCTCTCCTAACAGTATTGTTTTTATTGGGTGATTCGGGTGAAGAGGAGAATCGTATTCTGTTATTCGGACGAGTGGATGTTCGGGAATGGAGCTCTTTCATAAAGACTGTGTATATGGACGGTACATTCAAGATATCACCTCCATTATTCGCACAAGTTTTTGTCATCCTGGCTGAACGCGATAGATTCGTATTTCCAGTGCTTTACGCGTTGCTTCCAAATAAGCAGCAGGACACGTACGGGCGTCTTTTTGGTCTGGTTAAATCGTTGTGGCCAGATTTCAAGCCTAAATATGTATATTCAGACTATGAAATTGGAATCCTGAACAGCATCCGCCAACAGTTTCCTTTTGCGGAAATCCAAGGATGTTTATTTCATCTTGCACAAAATATAAAACGGAAATTGGGCAGGGAGCATTTACTGAGTCAATACAACAGGGACTCGGAGTTTGCTTTGAAAGCACGGATGATAATTGCTCTTGCATTTGTCCCAGTGGATAGTCTACCAGACTTCATTATACGCCTGTATGATAACCTGCCAACCAGTCTTCAAAGAATTCTCGAGTGGTTTGAGGTAAGAAAAGTCACATCATGTATGTTTGAGTTTTCGAGAATAACATATAGTCTTCATAATGTTAACCTTAAGCACTGCCGAACTTCTTAGAAATCAGCGGTTCGTCTTAGTTACATCCCGCACGGTAATATTGTATATGTATATCAGAAATATGTCTGACTTATATATGAGGAAATGTACAATTTATATATAAGACATATAAATTATGCATAAAAAGTATATTATTATGGCCGCTTTTAGTACATCAAATATTCATATAAATTCAATATATTATTCAAGTATTAATTATAGATATATGTATACGATATATTAATTGTATATCTCACAATATGTATATCCATTCATAGATATATGAATGATATATATGAATATGAATAGATATCTACATAGATCGGCTATTTCGGTGACGGACCGCCATGTTATTAGAGTATGAATCGCACACTTTGATGACACCTGGTCATTTTGGTGACTGTCGTTAATGTGAAATTGAATCAATCGGTCATTTTGGTGACTCGGGTTCATTGACACGGGTTCATCGAACCTCAAATTTACGAAATGTCAAATTTTGTGACAGCCAACAGACCTGCAGCTGGATAGTTTTGGCTAGGTGGAAAGTTTTTAGTAACCCCGAGGAGTGCGCGAAGCGCACGAGGCCGCGCACAACAGAAAAAATTTTCAATTTGCAAAAAAAATATCGTGCCTAGGTGCCCAAATAGGGTGCGTCATGAATATACTCGATAGTTTCATTTACATATATATATTTCTATGCGGGATGGTACATAGAAAATCGCGAATTGGAATAGGAAAAATGATTTGGAAGTTTTTTTCATCTCAAGTCTAAAAACTATAGCATCCGTTTCTTTTTTCTCTTCGATCTGCATGTCTGCTGAACATTTATTACTGCTTTTTTTTTATCACGCTTGCCTATGCATGTATCTAATTTCCATATTTGTGGTTATTATTTTGTAGGATCTCTACGTTGGGCATATGAATTGTAACAACGTTTTCCACGAATGGAATGAAGTGAGGGTGACTTCACGTGTTACCCTACGGCGTAATCTCTGATTACCACAAACTAAGCTCAGACTAATAAATTAATACACTAAAACCGGAATTTGGGCGCCAGACATCCCAGGATGTCAATCAGAAAATAAAACACAATAGAACAGACGATAATTAACGAGAATCAGAGAGTTACGACGGATGAGCTCGGCTAACACAGAATAAAGTAGTAATAATACGGTAGAGGGGATGGGTTTGCCAAATTAAACAATTAAACAAAGTAATATCCTTCAGTGGGTCTTATCCCATATATTATCTCGATAGCAAGCGTTATTAAACAAGTTCAGTTCAGAAATTTATGTTCGGAATCAAATAATTAATCAATTCTCTAGGAAGTCGGGATAGAAGAGCCGATCAGCCAGTTAACAGAGCATATAACAGAATAGGTGTGTTCAGATTCGATATAATACAACTTTTATAAATTATGAACTTCCCATGCGGGAATGATTAATAAAGACCGGGTAGATTCCGCTGAATCTACCGGGAAAAAGGCTCTAATAATAACGGGAAAATACAGATGTTCGAATTAATACGGTAGCGGAAAGACTGAATGAAAATTAGACCAAAGAATAAAGAAAAGAGCTATTATCTAACTTACAGACTACGCTATCAACTACGTTCGCTACTCCGGGAGAATTCGCACAACAGATCGCATAATTAATCGGAAATTAAGAAAGACAAAAGCAGAAAAATAGCAAAAATGTTCGATAGATCAAGCAAATAGATAGCAGATAATATAAACAATTAACACAGTGTAATCCAAGACCTAGTGAAAGTTATCCATGCGCAATCAATGCAGAAAATGAGAATATATCGGTAATTAATAGAGAAAATAACAGAAATTATCAAGAAAAATACAGAAATCACAGAGAAAGTATCCAAAACCCAATCAGTCTTGAACCAGCTCGGAAATCGGGAAGAAGAAATTAATACAGACAAAAATAGAGACCAACATAGTATCGGAACACAGCCTAAAGGCTCGTGCGCCGCAAACAACCAAATAAGACACAATAACCTCGCGATTCGGAGCTAGTTCTCGGCTTTACAATAGAAAAGAAGACCTTACCTTAGTACAGCAGAATAATACACAAACTGACTCTAATACAACGCAGACACTTAAAAACAGGCGACTCGGTATCACAGATCGGTAGTTCGGGATCGATAATCGGGAGCACAGTCTTAATGAGTACTTGTCAGGGCGACAGATGAGCGCAGAAGAAGACTCGGTGCGGTGTGCGTCACGCTTAAATAGGTGCGTCATAGGTGCGAAGCGAGAAGGATCAGTGAGGCTGTCGTGACGGACGTCTCAATTACAGGATTGGTCAATTTGGGTCATGTGACCCCTCATGCGAATTTCGGGAATACTCGATGCTCTATCTTCGTTAAGTGTCGTAATGCCGGCTCTGGACTACCTTTTCCGCGTACCGCGGACTCTTCGATTACTCGTCATTGTACTACCCGTACATCGCCGGGTGGAAGCACAGCCCTTGGTCGTGATTCACTAGGAGTCAGCCTAACCAAGGTTTTAGGTGGCGTTTGGCGATTCAAGGTGAAATCTCCTCCAAACCCACGTTATTACTTGTGGAAGGTCACTCAGAACCTGCAGCACAAGCCTGTCTATTCCCAGGAACGCTGCGACGGAGCCGTGGCCTCGGCCCTCGGTAGCGGTAACGATGTCGGGATAGTCGGCGGTAGTCGTCTGGTTCAGCACCTGGCTGATAAGTCATCGGGACGGGAGGCTATAGTGTGCTACTTTTGTGTTTTCGCACAGCCCTATTCGACCGTCTCCTTGGCATCCAGAATTCGTAGACGGCTGGTGGTTCAACCCCAGGTTGATTAGTCGGCGTAGCGGGAGGTGATACATCGTGTATGACCCTGTTCGACCTCTACGTCGGCATCCATAATCGAAAATCGGCAGTAATTCCCTTTGGTTGACGCTAGCCCTTGGCACCTCCTGGTGCAACGCTGGGTTGCGCGTCACGGGATCTTGGCTCAGGTGATGTTTAGCCGGTATAACCCAGTCCGATAGTCCTCTCTCTCTCTCTCGCTCTCGTGTCCCGTGCTCTCGAGTCGTCGGTGGCTCCTTGTCCATCGGCGGATGATCTCGAGGCGTTGCGCGTCGTTACGCGGTACATAGTTCGTAGTAAACAAAGACATCGAGAAACGAAAGAAAAGAGGCCTATTATTACGATACTTAACCTAATGATCTGTTGGCTGCTTCTCCCCAGAGTTATCTGTCGCCCAAATCTCAGGATGTTAATAAAACCTGTGACGATTGCGGAATGCAACGTCACAGAATATAAACGGGACACGATCGGCACCTTTGTTTGCACCCTGTATTTGGTCGGTGTACACTAGGGTGATTAATGCTCAGAATCGCACAAACAACTATGCAGAAGCAGCACATCGTGCGTTGCAGAGGGAGTTGGATGTTGAACATCCATCGATCTGGAAATTTATCGATGGACTTCGGAAGGTCCAGAAAACACGAGACGCTCATTACGCCGGATTTTTGAAAGGGATACCACCACCATATAAACGGCGTAAATATATTGACGCAGATGCGAGAATTGTTGAAAACGTTCGAAAATTAGAAAAGCGAACGGTTGTAGAATATTTGACCGGTGTCGCGCAAAACTTTTTGCTGCCATGATGATCCGGCTGCACCTGACATGATAACTGTACTCAATTACTTTACTCCTTTATGATCTTAAGTTCCTAATACTCCAAATACTAATGTTAATAATCCAATTTGGATAAGTATTAAAATGATATTATATGTTGTGTTGATTACATTTTCGTTAATTGAGGTTCAATAAAATTTATATTGTTGCAAGTTGTGTTTTTTGGATTTGACAAGAGCTTCGATAACAAAAGTGACATACCTAATTGAAAAAGTTAGGCCAGCCAATTATACAATGCACACATACACATGATACGACGCAAAAGGTGGTTTAAGAAGGGTTAGAAAAGGTTAGGCCAGTCGCTGAAGGTTAGAAAAAGTTAGGATAGCCACTGATGACGCGCTGAAAGGTCTAACGCCGAGATGTCCTGGCGCCGAAACGTCTTGTTGCCGAAACGGCTTGACGCCGAAATAGCCTTGCGCCAAAACGACAGAAGCCGAAACGTCCGAGCGCCGATACGGCTGGCGCCGAAAAGTCCAAGCGCCGAAACGTCCACGCGCCAAAACGGTGGCGCCCAAACGTCCGGCGCCCAAGTGGCGGCGCCGAAAAGGTATGTACCCCAGTACAACACAGGAATGACCCAGACTGTTAACTGATCGCGAGTCGCAGACAAGCGTGGATTCTTCATTTGTTCTTCCTTTGTTGTTTGGATAACACAACGTTTCCATGGAGACCGCCCGCTATACGATCTTTTTTTTTCATGCTTCAACTGTGATAGTTTTATTTATTAAAATGAACATTCTGGCGGATTAAGGGGGTAAATAGGCCCTCGGATTTAGATGGAGTCAGAACTGCGAAAAGTCATTCTTCATATTTCTTAATTGTTTTCACACTAGTTGTGAAAATATTATTTTGATAAATGGAGCATTGTTATTATTTCACGAGTCAGGTTGATTTTCAGTCGTGAAGCGATCGAAATACATTATTTACAAAATTACCAATACCCACCTATCATTGAAAATGGCGGATAAAACCGAAAAATCGAGTTTCAATGGTGGATCGTCATTATCTCACAATCAAGGTAGATTCTCAGTCGGAGCCACGAACTCGCAGTGAAAGAGTGAAGCGGTCGAAATAAATTATTTAGAAAATCACCAATACCCACCTATCATTGAAAATGACGAATAGAACTGAAATATCGAGTTTGAATGTAGCATTGTTATTATTCCGCAATTAAGGTAGATTTCAGTCCTAAAGAGTAAAGTGGTCGAAATAAATTATTAAAAAAAAAATCAAAAATACTAAATCATCGTTGAAAATCGAAATATCAAGTTTTCATGTAGTCTTGTTATTATTCCACAATTAAGGTAGATTCTCAGTCCTCAAGAGTAAAGTGGTCGAAATTAATTATTTAAAAAATAAGAAATACTAATTCATCGTTGTAATTGGCTAATTGAATCGAAATATCAAGTTTTAATGTAGCATTGTTATTATTCCACAATTAAGGTAGATTCTCAGTCCTAAAGAGTAAAGTGGTCAAAATAAATTATTAAAAAAACTAAACATACGAAATCATCGTTGAAAATCGAAATATCAAGTTTTCATGTAGTCTTGTTATTATTCCACAATTAAGGTAGATTCTCAGTCCTGAAGAGTAAAGTGGTCGAAATGAATTATTAAAAAAATAAAAAATACGAAATCATCGTTGGAAATGGCGAATCGAATCGAAATATCCAGTTTTCATGTAGTATTGTTATTATTTCCCAAGTAGGTGAGTTAGATTTTCAATCCTCAAGCGTAAAGTGGTCGAAATAAATTATTAAAAAAATCACCAATACGCACCTATCATGGGAAATGGCGAATAAAACCGAAATATTGAGTTTTGATGCTGCATTGTTCTTATTCCACAATTAAGGTTGATTTCCAGTCGAAGCCGCGTGTTCGAAGTGCAAGAGTAAGTGGTCGAAATTAACTAATCAAAAAATACAAACTGACCAATTATCGTCGGAAATGGTTGATTCAACAAGAATACGACCGAAATATTGAGTTTTGATGCTGCATTGTTCTTATTCCACAATTAAGGTTGATTTCCAGTCGAAGCCGCGTGTTCGAAGTGCAAGAGTAAGTGGTCGAAATTAACTAATCAAAAAATACAAACTGACCAATTATCGTCGGAAATGGTTGATTCAACAAGAATACGACGTTTCTATTGAACTATTTTCATCATTTCATGGTTAATCACTGAGAATCGCCTCCCGCGGGAACTCTGAGCGGATCCGCGGCGCGGGATCGGCGCACACTGGTCCGAAATCTCGAAAAAGCCCACATAATTCTGAATTCGGGTAGAAGTCTGTATTCGGGGGTTTTTCGGCTCGCTGAATACGAATCTGAATACAAAATTCACAAAAACAAAATGGCGGATTGAAAACGGTAAAAAAATATTGAAGCACAGATTTAAGAAAAACAGGAGCGTCCATAAAATTTTGTCGCCAAATCAAAAAGATCCCCTAAAAACATCCGAATCCGAGGTATCCGAATTCAGGAAAACGTGGCAACAAGCGAACGGGATAGAAAAGGGATTTTCCGAAAATTCCGACACCTGGCTCAACGTTTCGGTATTTTTCACAACTGAAATTTGTAGTGTATGCGTGGAATACCTATAGTATACATGTAAGTTAGTTATAAGTAGGGGTAATCCCTAACTCCGTATTTCTGCTCAGTTGTAATAAACACTCAGTCCTGTAAACATGTGTCTCTCGTTATTCCCTCACCCAGATACACTACAGTGGCGACGAGGATTATAATGGTAACGTGCGGGGAATCTGAGTCGGTGAAATTGAGTAAAGCTCGATGTCAAAACAGTTAAAGACTGGGACGGCTTGGATACAGGAGCTCAACAAGTCACAATTGATTAAGGAGCTGGAGCAACGAGGCATCCAAGCGACTGATAATATAAAATTCGATGAATTGCGTCAAATGCTAAGGAAAGTGGTCAAAAGTGAAACAGCGAAAAACGTGCTGGGGGACGCGAGTGACACAGAAAGTGAAGGCAAGACGGACGCACAATCCAGTGGAACAGATAGACGTGATAGCGAAGCGAGTGAGGTAAACGAGGTCAAAGTGACAGTTCGAAAAATGGAATACACCTCAAAAATTGATTTCAAAATCGGTGTGGACAATTGGGAGGAGTTTGTCGAACGGATTGATCTCTTCTTCGACGCCAACGACATAACGGATGAATCAAAAAAGAGGGCAATTTTGGTAACAAAAATGGACGCAGAAACGTACGCAGTGGTACGAAAGGTATGTGCGCCAACGTTACCAGAAGAGACTTCACTCAAAGATATCCTATCTAAAGTGGGAAATTATATTAAGCCGAAGATAAACGGCACAGTGCTACGTCAACATTTTCGAGAACGAAAACAGAAAGATGGAGAAACCGTAACGCAATACATCGCTTGCCTGCGCAGTTTGGCAAAAGATTGTAGATTTTCAAACGAGGAAGAAGCGTTGCGAGATCAGTTACTAGCTGGGGTACAGAATAGAGGCATCAAAGTCGCGCTATTCAAAATTGAGAATCCCACGCTAGATGAGGCGATTCAAACAGCCACAGCAATCGAAGAGGCGAACAAGGCTGTAGATAAGCTAGAAGGATTATCGGAGAACAATAGCACGCAAGGTGATGAAGACGAAGATACCCATCGCATATACGCACGAGGTAAACAGCGGAGCAATCCACGATTCAGAGGAGCGTCGTACGGACAGCATCAACAAACCAGAGGTGGATCGGGAAGCCAAGGACACTCAGGCCAAGCCAGGACCTGCTCATGTTGTGGGAAACCTAATCATCAGAGGCAAGACTGCTGGCACAGAAAAAGGAGTGTAACAAGTGCGGTAAGATAGGGCATTTAGAAACGATGTGCAAGACAGAAAAGAAAGGGAAAGCAGAAATGGTAAGAAACGTTGAAAAAGAAGACGAGTCTACCGATTTAGAAACAGACTCTGAAGAATCAATCGAGGCGAATTCAATTACTCTTAAGAATAAAAATTGTCATGCGATTAACATCGAACCGCAATACATGCGAATAAAAATCGAGAATGAATGGGTAAACATGGAAGTGGACGGAGGTTCCTCCGTGTCCTTGATAAGTGAAGCCGATTACGCTAAATATTTTCAAAATTTCAAGCTAGAAGTAGCTAAAATCAGATTAAACTATTACAGCGGCGAAAAATGTACACCAATAGGGATGTTACGCAATATTAAAATCGAGTATGGCTCGATATCAACGCGGGTAAACCTGTACGTCGCAGGAAAAAAGGGAAAACCACTTATCGGACGTGACTGGTTATACGAATTAGGAGTATGGCCATTAGATATCAAACAGTCGGAAGAGAAATTGAAAGAAACAAAAAAAAACAATAATCAGATCGCGGCTCATGAGGATGAAGAAAAAATGCTTCAAACGAAACGGAATGAAATGTTCGAAAAATACGATAACTTGTTTTCCCCTGGATTAGGTACATATAATAAGGCAGAATTTGTAATCCGGATGCGTTCGGAAACGATACCGATTTATGTCAAGGCGCGACCTATACCCTTTGCGCTGAAAGAAAAAGTTGGTTTGGAACTCGATAGATTGGTAAAGGAGAAAATCTTATCTCCAATCGAACTAAGCGAATGGGGAACACCTGTTGTGCCCATAATGAAATCAGCGAACGAAATAAGATTATGTGGTGATTTCAAGGTTACGATTAACCCAAACATAATAGTAGACAGATACCCGCTGCCACGGATAGACCACTTAGTAGCTGGACTGCAAGGAGGCGTTTTCTTTTCCAAAATAGACTTGAAGGAGGCATACGCACAAGTTTCTCTCAGTCAAGACTCTAAACAATACCTAACGATAACAACCCACAAGGGGCTTTTTCAATATAATAAGTTACCGTACGGAATCTCATCAGCCCCAGGTTTTTTCCAAAAGCAAATGGAACAAATTTTCGCACACATTCCGAATGTGAGCATTTATCTGGATGATATTATAATCAAAGGAAAAACGGTAGAGGAAAACGTCAAAAATACGTTCGAGGTATTTGAGAAACTGGTGGAATGCGGTCTAAAATTGAAAAAGTCAAAATGCTTGCTCTTATGCAGGAAAGTTAAATACCTAGGCCTGGAAATTGACGAACAAGGTGTACATACGTCACAAGAAAGGATAGAAGCCATAATAAAAGCGCCGACACCAACTAACCTGAAGGAGCTACAAGCTTTCTTAGGAACCATAAATTTTAAATTTGACAAATTGACAATTTTTTTTGGACAGAAGCCTGCCAAAAAGCCTTTGAAACAGCAAAATCCGAATTAATTGCGGCAGAATGCTTGATGAATTTTGACCCGGATAAAAGAATTATTCTAACGTGTGACGCTTCAGATTATGGGTTGTCAGCTATCCTTTCTCACCCAACCCCCGAAGGTGAACGCCCGGTCGCATTCGCGTCAAAAACGCTATCAGAAAGCGAGCGAAATCATGCAGCGATCGACAAAGAAGCACGAGCAATCATCTTCGGTATTAAAAAATTTTATGATTATTTATATGGTAATAAGTTTACACTAAAGACAGACCATGAACCATTAGTGCGAATTTTTGGAGAAAAGAAAGGAATCCCAATAATGGCAGCGCGGAGGTTGCAAAGATACGCGAAGTTCTTAGGCGCCTTCTCATATAACATTGAGTACGTGAAATCCAAAGATAATTGTGCGGATGGATTATCGCGGTTACCAATGCCGCGCAAAAGCAAAGAAAATAAAGAGGAATTCACTCATCTGAATTATGTAGAGCAAGAGTCTTTCACATGCTTAGATCATAAAATAATTGCGCAAGAAACTAGGAAAGACCCACTCCTAGCCAAGGTAACACTGTTCATAAAAAATGGTTGGCCAAATAAAAGAATGATCGCGGAAAAACTGAAACCGTTCGCGATCAAGCAAGACGAGTTAACGATAGAACAAGATTGTGTGATGTGGGGTTATCGAGTAATAATTCCCAGAAAACTGACAGAGGTTGTGTTGGGGGAACTTCATGCTTCACATAACGGGATCGTAAAGATGAAAGCAGTTGCACGATCGTTCTTTTGGTGGCCAAACATTGACAAGGATATTGAAATTATAGGGCGAACTTGTCACGACTGTATTCAGTTAGAAAACGATCCGGTTAAGAGTGAACTCAACCCATGGAAATGGCCGGAGAAGCCGTGGCAGAGAGTGCATACTGACTTTATCGGTCCGGTCCGTGGACACAGTTTCCTTTTGATGATCGACGCTAGAACAAAGTGGCCAGAAATATTTCACATGAAATCTACAACCGCGTCAAAAACAATAGACGTATTTCAAAGAGTTTTTTCGCGTTTTGGACTACCACTCCAAATAGTCAGTGATAACGGCCCACAATATACAAGTGACGAATTCGCTACCTTCCGGAAGAAACTAGGTATTAAACACACGTTTTCAGCCGTTAAACACCCAGCGTCTAATGGGGCGGCAGAAAACTTTGTAAAAACCTTTAAAAAGAAGTTAAAAATTTTGTTAAAAAATAAGAAGTCGGTACAGGAAGCGATTGATTTGATATTACTAGATTATCGAACGACAAAACACTGTACAACAGGAGAGTCGCCGGCAAAGTTGATGCTTGGTCGGGAATCACGTACTAAGTTCGACCTCTTACGACCTGATGTACAGGGTAAGAGGAATTTAGAGACAGAGAGACAAGTCCGCAATTCACGAGGAAAGAGAGTTGTCAGTTTTCAGGAAAATGACAAAGTTTGGGCGAAGAGTTTCAGTGTAAACGAACCCTCGTGGATTGAAGCGGTGGTCGAGAAGAAATTGGGGCCGGTAACCTTTAAGGTCAGATCAGAGTCAGGATCCGCCATGAAGCGTCATGCGGACCAATTAAAAAAGCGCGTACTGAAAAAGGTACCAGAAGGCACCCTTGACCAAACCGTTAGTGAAACGGAACCGACGGTACGTAGATCAGCAAGAATTGCGAAAATGAAAAAGGGGTAGGTGTGACCGAAAGCTAAGGGAAGGAGGTGTAGTGTATGCGTGGAATACCTATAGTATACATGTAAGTTAGTTATAAGTAGGGATAATCCTTAACTCTGTATTTCTGCTCAGTTGTAATAAACACTCAGTCCTGTAAACATGTGTCTCTCGTTATTCCCTCACCCAGATACACTACAAAATTGAAGGTTTGACGAATTTTACGGAAAGCACAGCGAGGTACGGGCATCCTTCGAGAACCTGGGACGATTTGAGTGACACGTTGTAGTAGTAGTTCTATTCGATTCATTATCAATCATGATTTTCAAAATTTGACTCCATATTTATTATCAGCAGCCTTGAAGACTCCTAAAAAATGTACCTATTCCCTGCAAATCAAATCGACTCTTCAAAAAGTAGCCGTTTATATTAAGTCCGCCATTTTGTTTTTGGAAATTCTGACTTCGGATTTGTATTCAGCAACCCCAAAAACCCGCGAGTACAGACTTTCACCCGAATTGAACAGGGTTTTGAAGAAAATTTTTACCGTTCTCGATACGCCATTTTGTTTTTGGAAATTCCGACTTCGGATTTGTGTATTTGTGTATTCAGCGACCTCAAAAACCCTCGAGTATAGACTTTCACTCGAATCGAACAGGGTTTTGAAGAAATTTTTCACCGTTCTCGATACGCCATTTTGTTTTTGGAAATTCTGACTTTGGATTTTTATTCAGCGAGCCTAAAAACCCTCAAGTACAGACTTTCACCCGAATTGAACAGGGTTTTGAAGAAATTTTTCACCGTTCTCGATACGCCATTTTGTTTTTGGAAATTCTGACTTTGGATTTTTATTCAGCGAGCCTGAAAACCCTCAAGTACAGACTTTCACCCGAATTGAACAGGGTTTTGAAGAAATTTTTCACCGTTCTCGATACGCCATTTTGTTTTTGGAAATTCCGACTTCGGATTTGTGTATTCAGCGACCTCAAAAACCCTCGAGTACAGACTTTCACTCGAATCGAACAGGGTTTTGAAGAAATTTTTCACCGTTCTCGATACGCCATTTTGTTTTTAGAAATCCTGACTTTGGATTTTTATTCAGCGAGCCTGAAAACCCTCAAGTACAGACGTTCACCCGAATTGAACAGGGTTTTAAAGAAATTTTTCACCGTTCTCGATACGCCATTTTGTTTTGGGAAATTCTGACTTTGGATTTTTATTCAGCGAGCCTAAAAACCCTCAAGTACAGACTTTCACCCGAATTGAACAGGGTTTTGAAGAAATTTTTCACCGTTCTCGATACGCCATTTGATTTTTGGAAATTCTGATTTAGGATTTGTATTCAGCGACCCCAAAAACCCCCAAGTACAGACTTTCACCCGAATTGAACTCGCTCAGGCTGGCGCTGCCCGGCAAGCCCCATTGAAATGCAACGGCCCTGTGTCGCTGGCTTATCTGTGCCAGGATTGGCGGACTTTAATTGACTCTAACTCGTTGACCGTTGCTTTAAAAAAAATTTTGCAAGAACAAGTTTCGTCTTAGAATAAGCCAAGGAATCCGCCAGTGAACTCGAAATATGAAACTACCGGAACACCCTGTATAGAACAGCCACACAATTCTACGAGTGTTGATATAATTTTTCAGATTTTTTTTTACATTTTCAAACATGTATTATACAATCGTTATTACGGTCAATACGAGGCAGGTATCACCGGCGATTGATTTTCCATGCTTTCCGTACCTACATGTCTTTGTCGATGATGTTCTTTTATTTTATCATAGAATTTATGCAAAAGGCATGCATGAGCGCTCGAGAGAGAGAGAGTAGAGTAGAGTAGAGTAAATTTATTTGATCGCGGGACAAAATCCCCTAGCGACCACAGACATAATACATTTAGTGCATTCTTACTTAGTATTTGCAAATAGCCATGTTAAATCACAGGTGTCACAAGAGACACAAATCTTACAGTCAGAAATAATATAAAAATATAACTCAGCAACGCAACAGATACAACATCAGAAAAAAGTGTTGAAGCGAAAACAACTGTCATTTTACACGAGGTGATCAATCAAGCAAACATCATGGCGTGAGGAAACAAGGCTCGCATCCAGTTATGCAATGGTGGGTACGTGACATGCGATGACTTGAGAGAGCTTCGATAACCCAGTAGACGGCAACAATCTTATAGACTCGGATCCATATTTGAGTCGTACCTCGACACCAGCACTGCTAATCCAAGTATTACTTCGTGGAATCTCGGGATATCGAGACCAGATTTCCCGCCGTAATTTGTAAAGCGTCGGAGGATAAGACCGATTCAGAAAAATAGGCACATCAGGTAACTGAGGGTTAATAGATCCAGCACGGAGACGTTTCCTTGTATTGGCGCTTATAAAGTCATGAGGCACTTGCGGAGAAGCGAACTTGACAAGAATGTCACGCGCTCCCTTTGATTCGGACTCCAGTCTACTAGCGCCCAATCTCTTAACCAAAACAAGATCCGAAGGTGTCCAAGAAACATTAAGCACCTCAGCTAGACTACGAACCGTCCGGGCGAGGTCCTCATTAGGCCCTTCAGGAAGACCAGTTAGAACAAATTGGCTCGCCAGGGCTTGAGTTTCCAATTGCAGCGTGCGACACTCTAAGTCAGTAACAAGGGATGCAGACACAGGCTTCTCGCTCGTTCGCACTTCGATCTTTTTTTCCAGAGTACCGCTGTCATTGCCACGAGCCTCTAAACGGCTCACACGGTCCGTCAAGGCAGCCAAGCCACCTTGAATATTTGCATATGCTTCCAGGATACTATCAAATTTAGCCGCCAGTGAGCTAACTGATTTTGAAACAAAGTCAATCTTGCCAACTCTCTCTTCAATACTGGTTAACAGAGAAGCTAGATGATCCATAGTGGAGAAGGTCGGAGTTCGCACACTAGACAACAAACAGTTCTCTCAGTCGATAACTGACTAGGTTCGCTATAGGACGACAGGCGGCAGTTATTTATCACGATCAGTACACTACAGCAGCGCTATCCTTTCTTATGCTGTCTGTAACACCGTGGCCAAACTAACCTCCTTATATTACCATTGGTCAAAAGGCTTATTTAATTAAATATCAACAAGGGCTAAAGCCAAAACTCATATCAAAGCACCCACTGATTATTTCTTATAAAATAAGTCCACTCGCAGCTTAACTCGAGACTTTTTAACAATAAACCAGATCAAAAACAGAGAGCCCACCAGAAACACACGCGCTGAGGCAAAAGCAAGAACAAGAGAGCGAGCGAGAGAGAAAGACAGAAAGAGAGAGTGCGGTCATTGGTTTTACAAAAGGGGCGAGGGAGAACGATAGAAAACACGTGTGTCAACGAAGCCCGAGGACTGAAGCCCGGAAAGCAGCCGCGTCGAGATGAAATCGCCCGTAGGCACAGAAAATATGGAAAAACAATTTGCCTGTATATCTGCAATAACTATTCCTGACGAAACAGAAGACATACGATGCGACGTAATATGTAGTTCAAACTCAACAGGTTGAGATTTGTACCGTATTTATTACGCGTATCACAACCCCACATGAATTGAGTATAATGACAAGGGCACAATTGGTCGCGAACCGCTACTCGGAAAAAACACGCAAGCGTGTGTAATTACCACTGTACTACGTTGTATTTCCAAACGTGGCGATCCAATCGACGCCCGATACGAATAAAAGCACGTTTCAGATTCCGGGTGGAAAAGAGCAGGTTTCAAATTCCGGATGGAAAAGAGCACATTTCATATTCCGGGTGGAAAAGAGCACGTTTCAAATTCCGGGTGGAAAAGAGCACGTTTCAGGTTGACTCGAATAATAGCACATTTCGGGTTGACTCGAATACTAGCACGTTTCGGGTTGACTCGAATAATAGCACGTTTCGTTAATATTATAATCCGATTGCCATTGTTAGACGGATTATAATATTACGAACGTGCTATTACGAAAACGTGCCAGTATCGGATCGAGTCCGAAACTGAAACGTGCTCTTGTCCACCCGGAATTTGAAACGTACTCTTTTCCATCCGGAATTTGAAACGTGCTCTTTTCCACCCGGAATCTGAAACGTGCTCTTTTCCACCCGGAATCTGAAACGTGCTCTTTTCCACCCGTCGGAACGTGCTTTTAATGCGCCCGTTTGTTTTGATTTTGATCGCCGGTCACAGAATCACGTGCTGTAAGAACCTTGGACAGGGTAGACTGACGCTGCGCACTGCGCAGGCACGCTCGACAGACCGGTAGATTCAGAAAGCTAACTGCGTTCGTAAAGTCTGCTCAGTTGGCAGCGTGGTTCGCCGTCTACGACTCGGTAACCAATCATGACTATTCATGACGCACATTGGACGGAATGAATCAACTATTAATTAGCATTGAAAATGCTTCCGTTTTTGAGTAGTGAGGTCTGTGGGATCAAATCTTGAAATGATGCAACGGAAGCGATGCAACGGAAGTGCGTAATGAAAAGTTGAATAAATAAATGAAAGATCGAAAACAATTGAACGAGGGACATTTCGGTAATGTAGATTTCACGGTATGTATGTATGTATGTATGTAAGATTTATTATTCCCATAGCGATATTGGGCAAAAAAATAGCAGGCGTACAGAGTCACAACAAACAAATTACATTAACAGGCAAATAAACCACCAAAGAAAAGTAAGAAAAGTAAGTAAATAAGATTAAAAGATCAGAAAGAAAAGTAAACAGACAGAAATAAATAAATAAATTAGTCAGTTCAGTAAAATAAATATAAAGATAGCGGAAGACTTATCGCCAGCGTTCTAGCGCCGATTATTTTCCGTCAGGAAGAGGTGTCTACGAAGACGGCTCTTGAAGGCAGGCAGCGAGGGCGATTCCCTGATGTGAGCAGGCAGAGCATCCCAGCTAGATACAGCGGTCACCGTAAAAGAACGCCGGAAATCCTCCGTTCGTGCAAACGGCACAACAAAGTCACCGCGTGGAACGCGCAACTGCAGGATCACGAGCCGTAAAGAGATCACGTAGGTAGACAGGGCGGCCGGTGCGGACCGTAGCATAGAACAGCGACAGGGCGAAAAAGAACCTCCTGTCACCTACACTCAGCTAACCAGGGCGTGATGTGCTGATCGCGGAGCACGCCGCAGACGAAACGGACACACACGTTGAGCAGCCGTTGCAGCTTAGCGTTCAGAACTCCAGAAACATCAGCATAAACCACGCAGCAATAGTCAATGATTGGAAAGACCAGGGTGGTAATGAGCATCTTGCGCAATGATGCGTTCAGTAGCCGGCGCGAGGCAGACAGCTGTCGTAGTTTGCAGTGAATACGCCGAGAAACGGCGCTAACTTGCGCGGTCGAGGAGAGCCTGCAGTCGATTAGTCCCAGATCACGAACCGAGTCAGAGAAGGGAACTGGCAATCCCGCCTAGACAACTCCAGGTACACCAGATAGATGGCGCCGAGAAGGAAGTGGGGGCACTTCCAAGGACAACACCGTGAGTCTTTTTTACATTTAGCCGTAGCGAGCACTCAACCGACCAATTGTGTATAGCCGCCACATCCACATTTATTCTGTGGATATACGGTGCACATGATGATTCGTAGTATAATCATAGATGGCAATAATAATAGCGCAGCATGTAAATTCAGATGAAAAAATGCACGAAAACAAGATAAAAGAAGGACATTTTCAATGCATCAGCTGCTTGCGTTACATGCAAGATCTGTAGATTTATATATACATATATGGACAATGAAGAAAACGACATATATATACAATAGCCACAATATAAATTTGGCAGTAAACATAACCTCAAAAAGGCACCAATGACACAAAACTTACAGAATGATTAGGTTAATTTTGTATGCCTGAAAAACTACAGGTATATGTATATTGTAACATGCTTCTCTTTTATGATTTTCTGATGCACAGTCTCGACTGTGATCAGTAATGAATGATTCTACCACGGCTGGGTTCTTTCTCTCTCTCAGGGCTTCTCAGGTATTCGTATCAAATGCAGAAAAATCGAACTGGAAGGACAAACGAGGCGGAATGTACACGATGAGATAATTTCCTTCCCCTTTCGTGGGTCGGAGTGCACGCGATTCTGTAAAGGATTAAAGAATACTCTGGGCAGGGCGCTACCGCAACCCGTTCTTTCGTATTTTCTAAATTGGCAGTGCAGATGCGCAGGTCACCGTTACGTTCAATTATTATTTGTGTTTGTGCGTTACGCAGGGTACTAGCCCGTTGTGCAGCGTTCCTATTTGGAGGAGATTGGTTTCTTTTTTTTAGGAGGTTGAGGAGCAAATGCGGGTGGTTTTGAATTGAAATTTTTAACAAAGATTTGAATATTGATAGTGGAAGATTCCCACTTACATTTCGGGGTGGCAAAAGGTATTCCAATAGTTAATCCACCGAAATTTTGAATGGTCGACACTACTTTTATTAGCGCGACGATTGAGAAAGATAATTTAACGGTCTTTCTCACGATAACCAACATGAAGAATAACTGATCGAATAATAATTTGAAGAATAATCTCGACTGGGTTTTCACCGATAACTTCATCAAAATACCATAAAAAAAGGAGTAACTGATCAACTGATCTATTTGGATAATCTACGGATCGGCTTGCTGTACTTCTCGCTTACGTGAAGAATTGATTTGAGTCACCAGAAAGGTTAGGTATTGTCTTATCGCAACGTTGGTTTTCACCGCAGTGTTGATATTTAGACGACTCAGGGCGCTTGAGTAGCTCCCACGACTTTTATAAGTTTAGTTTTGTAAATCCTTTGGCCCCCACTTCCTTCGTGACAGAGCAACCGTTTATTGTATTGGCTTATTCTATTACATGACATGTGATTGGTTTCGGAATTTCTCCTAGCGGAAACTTTTACATTTTGTTTGATATTTGCTGTGGCTGCTGCCTGATTTAATGAAATAAATTTTGTGCTGTGGAGGAAGGCAGGAGGGTCTCAGGGTATATTAACGAAGACCGGGATATATATCATACCGTGTTTATTATTATTATGTCCGGCGAGTACAACGTCCCGAGACACACTGGCTACTTACAACGTCTGTAACCCGTGTGCCACAGATAATCCATCACTATATCTGTGAGTGTATATATCCTATATCTACGGATACCGCATCCTCCCACTCTTAATATCTAAATAATCCCAACAATTTTTTTTTTTTTTTTTTGTTCGCCTCCTCTACTCAAGTCTACTTTTCTTTCGCTACTCTTTCTTCGAGCCTGCGTGATCTGCGCAACACCACCTCGGTTACATCTTCCGGAGGTGCCTTGTATTGTATACTTTGGCTTTCTTTATCTAGTACCTCGCGGTTTCGCAAAACGGTGCCATCACATTCTCTCATCTGGTTGGAGTGACGTTTCCATATTGTCTTAGAATCTATTTCAACCAGATAAGTTACCCCGGCAACCAGTTCTTTTACGATTTTCCCCGCCACCCACGTCATTTTTCTTTCTCTATGGTCTGTGACCATCACTGCATCACCCAGTTCGAAGTGCACTTTCCGTGACCCCTGGTGATTTTTGAGCTGTCTATTTTGGTGGACATACATTTTTTCTTCAGTGGGGCGCGGACGCAGTAAAGAGAAACGAGTACGGAGCTCTCGGCCCAACATTAATTTTGCTGGTGTTTGGTTGGTGGCGCAGTGTGGAGTTGTTCGGTAATCGAACAAAAATTGCTTGCTAGCCGCATCTAGAGTAAGCCCAGATTTTATCATGCAGTTCACCTTTCGCTTGAAGGTGTCTACTAGGTTTTCTGCCGCACCGTTTGTGGCTGGGCAGTGTGGGGGCGTCGTGCTATGTCTAATACCCGCCTTTTTTATGAAATTCTGAAATTCTTGACCCAAGAAAGTTTGAAAGTTATCTGTCACTAAATGGGCCGGAAATCCGAATTGTATAAAAAAAAATTAAAAAACTTGTCTCCACGAGACAATTGAAATTGAAACGCTTTCAGTAATGCAGCTTCGCTGCATCGCTAAAAGCTGGTTTGAAAACCGGCTGAAACAGTTGTGGAAAAATGATGGTAAATCGCTAGTTTATATATAATAAAGGAAAACGCAAGCAGCTGACCACAGATGAATCAAATGGATCTCGTTTCGTCACCAAAATTCGTTGGGTTGTTGAAGCAGTACATGGCAATATTAAACAGAAGTTTAAGCTGTTAGATCATAAACTGTGTTCTTTCAATCATCAATAACCCTTCTAATTACTTTAAACGGTATATATATTAATTTTTTTTAAATAATTTTTATTTTTATCTCTGACAAGGATATATTTTGACTAAAAAAATATTTTCTACGCATTTTTTCAAAAAATATAATTTAAAAAAATATAAGATAGTTAAAACGCAAGATTTTCAGAAAAAATGGGTTTTTAATTTTTTTCATATTGTTCCACCACTTCAAAAAAATCGAAAAATTCCTGAATGTAGGGGTATGAGAGACATTTTCTGACGAATTTTGGTGAGTGACATATTTCAAAAAGGCTAAAAAAAAAGATTTTAATTTTCTTTCGTCCGCCAAAAATCGGCTTTTTGTTTAAAAATTATGATCGTATTATTTTTTTATGCTTTGGACTCCTAAGAATTAGAAAAAAAATCAGCATTGATTAATTTTGAATTTTACTATAAAAATAAAAATGAAATCGAAAAAACAGGTTTTTTTTTAAAATCTCGACAACCGTTCGAGTTAAAGAGCTAAAAATTAAGGTGAATTATTTTTATTCGATACCAAATCGATCCCCTAAGTGCGAGTCAAAAAAGCCACGGGGGCAGATTTCACATATTAATCCGGCTATACCCTTTCATAGTAAATTATGTAAGTCTCTCATTGTCTGAAATGCATCATTAAAGTTCCTTAGAAGGTATGCAAGTCTTTATCATTCTTTTAGTGAGTGCATAATTATCATGTTCAAATAAAATTGATTGTAGTTTATTCTGTTTCTCATGTAATTGTTCGCTGAGAGGTAACCGATCCGGTTCACGTGGAATAGCCCTTATGTAAAGGCCTTAAGTTTGCAATCCAGTCTGAAAACGCCTCCAAGTGTGGTTCAACTTCTTCCAGCCCCAGTTCTCATGCTAGATACTGCAGCCATAACTGAAGACATCTATGAAATCCTTTATCAAATAATTCAATAAAACTCGCATTGCTATTATTGAACATTTTTATTTGAATTTAACGATATGTCAAGAAATTAGTGGTTAAGTTGCTTGAATCGTTCCCACGTCTGTTCCACAGAACGAAATTTGACGAAGAGACATGCATGACAATCCTCAGCTCTTAAAACTTCGTCCAGCAGCTTCCTGTCGCAATAATAACAATTCGGGAAAGGCTCGGATTTGGAGAGCAACACATGTTTTTCTTTATACTCGCCTGATGCTTCTTCTCTGATACTAAGAAAGGAAATTGTCAGTGTAATTCTTCTTTCTCAAGCTCACATGCAAGGACACGTATCAGAATACTACCAAAAAAGACAAGTTCACTTACAGCCTTGTGAAACACCCCGTACATGCGACCCTCGTCGTCTCTCCAAAGCGCACGTCAACAAATCGACTCACGCCGCACCGAGCACCCAACCACCCTTTTTCATACCATGAACCGAAGACCATTTCTTCTATGTGACGCACCTCGTCCCACTCAAAACTGTGTAGAAATTTGTTTATATTGGTTTCGTCAGGAAGGAGATCTTGCGCCATGACTCTTGCTGGTTGTTGAATTGTTGATTGGTTACCAATACACTCGAGGACTTTTGTTTCATTCCCAACGATTTGTCTTGTGTTTCTGAGTCGAATCTCGTTTCATAGAAACCTCTGTTTGGAATGACCACTAGGGTAGTCTCTCGTTCTTTTTCGCTTCTGTGGTCGGGTATGGACCATGGACCCGTTCTTAAATCCCCACTTATTTGATTCATAGAAATAAATCATATTATTCTACTTAAAGCATCGCTGAAGAAAAGAATTCTGGTCAGCCGTGTTGTAAACACGTCCTGTTTTCACGAAAGATGCGAGCACCCATCTGTTTTCACTGCGACCGAGGGCTTGTCAGCGCAATTTTGAAAACTCAAGCGTGCCGAGGGTGCCTGCAGGCGAGGTTCGTTCACGCCACGAAGGCATGGAGGCGGTTTCAGGCCGAGTGCGAGGCGAGACTCGGCAACGAAGAGCGACCGGGCCGCTAAATTTACACAGGCTGTTAAAAATCCTTCAAAAATGTATCATTGAAGTTTCCAGTGAGCGCATAATTATCAGTTGATTGAAGTCAGTGAATGGAATGAGATTTGGTCCTGGGTATATTTAGTCAGCGATGTCAAACGCAGAAAGAAAAGCAAATCGGAACAAAACAGCCGTCAATTCTCCTTCGTGTCTATTCATCGCTAATTTCCGTCGAGTAAACATGGAACATGTCGAGAGTCCAAGTTCAGCCACGGTCTCGGTCTTTATTCAAACATTTGGGTGGCAGTACGCTGCTCAAATGGAAGAGACGGGATTCGGGGTTTGGTACGAGCAGGAGTGGCTTTCGGCTCGTTGTGGGATAGCCCGATACTTTTCGGTTGTTGAGGCGGGAACCACTCGTCTGGTGTGCATCGAGTGTTACGACAATCCGTGAGTGAACGAAAATAAGAACTCAAAGAGGAATTAATCACACAATTTTTCCTGTTATAGTAGTGTTGAAAGAGGAGTGGCAGGTCAAGCAGTTGGGGAACACGTGCTCTTCTCCCGAAGATTACGAGTCCCGACTTGTGTCCATTGCAATCGGGGGCTCGTAAGCGAGATTTTCAGGACAAGCGCGTGTCCAGGGTGCCTGCAGGCAAAATATATCCACGCGGCGGAGGCATGGGAGCGATTTCAGGTTGAACGCGAGGCGAGACTTGGCGACAACGAGCAACCTGACCGCTAAATTCAGACAGTAAAAATTGATAATTATGTGTTCATATGGTCTGTTCAAAAACTGTTAATGTTTATTCTTAAAATTTCATAGTAAATTATGTAAGTCTCTCATTGTCTGAAATGCATCATTAAAGTTCCTTAGAAGGTATGCAAGTCTTTATCATTCTTTTAGTGAGTGCATAATTATCATGTTCGAATAAAAATGATTGTGAAAGTTTATTAGCTTTAATTCACAGAATAAATTTACAAAATATTGTTCACAAATCTCCCGAGGTATTACGTAGGTTTTTTGGTGATAAAATCTCGAATCAATATTGCATCCCGTAATGGCATTTTCGTGTCATCGGTGACTTGTATATCATCCACGTTGCTCACTTGCACGTAGATAATTTCGTTTTCTAGAAGACAAAATTGATTTGATGTATATTATGCAACTTTTATTCAAATTCGCATCTTAGAAATTGTATAGCAATTTCCATACCGTGTGCTTGAATTTGTCCGACTACTTCGAGATGTTGTCCTTGTTGGAACGAAATGTTGCCTATGACATTTGAAACTTCAACTTCTACCTTGAATTTGCCGTCTGTGATGGTGCCCAAGTATTCGCTGACGTTATTATTTTTTTTGAAGAACTCGTCCCTCAAGTACCCTCTGATTTCTAGGTATAAATTTGTTCTTTTTAGGATTTAATTCTTATACTCTCGGTATTCTTTGAGTCTTCTCTTACTTATCCAGTGTCCACAATTTTCGGCGAGTTTAAGAAATTCAACAATCTCCAAGATATTCTCATGTTCGAAAATGTGCGTTCCCAATGGTGTAATTTTTGTGCAATTTTTGATGACGAGCTCGTATGGCATTTTTCCCTCATTGAAGTTTGATTTTTCTTTCGCCGTCAAGTTTTGTAACAGAAGAATCTGTAACAGACCAGTCCAGTTAGCTGACCGGAACTTCTTACAGCAAGTATAAATGCCAGGGTGGCTGTTCTTAAAACTCGACTGTATTATTACTTACTTACTATAGGTTTATTTGGTATTTGCTTACTTGATCGATTTTTATGATATCGGACATTTTTTTCGCACTTTCATTCCATGCCACACATGAGATTGTCGAGCCCGCATCATTATTCATCAAAAATCTGAATAGAAATAGTTCTCTATCCTCTTTACTTTTCAATTTCCTAATTTCGTTAATTTTTTGCACATATGCAACGATCGACCTAGAATTTTTTTTTTTGAAAATATTTTCATAAATTTGTAATATATTATACAACTGCACTACATAATATTCATCTACTCACACGAAATTATCGTTGACTGCTATACTATGTAAAAAATCTGTTGTTGTGTATGGAATATCGTCTTCGGTGCCGGTTGATAATTTTGGTATTTTAGCCGCCGGTTTTCCTGAATGTTCGTTACTTTTTCTGCGAGACATATCGAGTTCGTGTTTATGTGGAGTTGTATTGGAATAACTTTAAATTTTATATGTAAGGTAAACCAGATGAATTAAAAAAATTCAACCAAACGTCAAGCCTCGGGAGTTTGATAAAACAAGTCAGCATTAAACAAAAAAAATTTGACTGGATAAATTCTTATACGGGGTCGGCCAAACGAAAGTGAACAGAGATGGACCCTGATCCTCATGTAATTGGTCGCAAAATACATCGCAAAATACGAGACTCAATGAGAGAGATCTCAGAGATTTTAGTCCCTGATATTTATCTACCTAATTGGTACTATTCTTCGTCTCCTTAGATTGATTCCTTTGATTCCTCATATGGGCGTTTTATTGATTTTCTAATACTTACATAACAATAACAAAACTATATACAATATACAATACAGAAAATTTATTACAGAATAATTTTGTTGCGCAATCTGCATTATTTTTTCTATTTTTCTTTCTTTTCTCAAATATATGCTTCATACTTTTTTCATCGTCCACGTGAATTTACCCCCGAAAATCGACGAAATCGCGTATATGTATAATGCCTCAAGTTTGTAATCTAGGCCCGCCTAAAAACGCCCTCATGCCTTCGCAGTGTATGTCTATTTGTCTTGTCCGGGAAAAAAACGATCGAACGGAATCAGGATTTCAGGAATTCAGGAACATGAGGATCTCAGGAACGGAGAAACTCAGGTCTGAAGAAACTCAGGTCTTCTTGGAACGTTGGTCCTGGGGCCGAGAACGAAAGGACCGGGACGCCGGGAAATAGGGGTAGGCCAACGATCACAGGAGATCCACAGAAACAAGGGGAAGTCATCTAGGAATTGGAGGACAAGGGTGAATTTTCAACTAGTACAGGGAAATTCAGAGAATCAAAATCAGGGGAGCAAACGGTGAAGAGGTCTACGCTTCCTAGTAAATAATTGAGCGTCCTCAAAACCTCCTAACCTCTTACGAGCCTCAACAAGGCCCCACTACAAATTGATTTCCATAATTTTAACGGGCAAAGCGGTTCGTAGAAGGTGTCTATCCCTCAAAGTCATTAAAACATGATGTTGAAATTGATAGGCGTACTTGACAGTAGGCTGTAATATGTAACGCGTAGCGATTTTTAGTCCTCGTTATAGGAAGGGGACCAAGAATATCCATTGCCACTCACAGAAAACCGTAACAGCAGGATCTCCAAAGCCCTCGGTGTCCACAGGTGTCCGCGTCCGTGAAACGGCAGGATTTTCGGAAGTCGCCGACCCTTGGACAGCTCCTGAATCTCTGACAAAAGGGATGGCGATCCCCGAGAACTCTTGGTCACACGTTGCTGCTTCGCAGGAGGCGGTGCCGACAGTTCGTTATTAGTACTTTTTTTTATCGTTTTTTCGTTTTTTCGTCATTCATGTTAGAGGTGATCGAAATGTGAATCGGACAATGGTAGGACCAGTAACTAGTATAACGTTCAATGTTTACTTCGTATTTTCCGTAGCAAAATATTGCATCTATAATCGTACCATATTTTGTGGTGTTATGGTCCAAATTAGATAGTAGCCGTAGTTTTAGAGTCCCCCACAGATAGTCTATCAAGTATCTACCATTATCGCTACGCATTTCAGTGTTAAAGTCACCACATAGTATGTACATTGAGTTGTCTGTGCAGCTGCTGCTGACGTCTTGTACCGTGTGAATGTCTAAATTATCTTTTAACGTAGTACAAATCTCATGTACATTTGTACCAACGTTGCAATAAATGGACCCAACAACTATAATTGAAGAATCTTTCGTGTAAAATAATGTTTGGGATAAGTCAATGTTTTTTGATTTTAGGTGTTTGTTCTTCAGAGTTTCAATTTTTGTAATCAGATCGTTGTTCTTTTTTGCGTAAATAATTGTACCCCCTGATCGTTTGGACGAACGAGCACACAGGGAGTATGGAGTGTAATTCTTAATTAATGGCGCTTTATCAAATTTTTTCAACCAAATTTCTGACAATGCTAACACGTCACAGTTTATGTAAATAGGGTCGGCTGCAATATCGTTGATGTGAGCTGGTAAACTTTGAACGTTATGATACATGATTGTAAATCTGGATGATTTTTTATGTATTGTCTCCACCATTGTGATGTATTGGTTTTTAGCGGCCCGTGTTAGTTCATTTCGTAAATTGGTGTCTGCTTTTCGACCGTCTGCCAAAAAAAAATGTAGGTGTCGGACTGGTGATATAAAGGCCATTAAGTGTTCTGCTACGTGAAAGTGCCACGTATGCTAATTGACGCGAATCTTTTTCGGTGTAGTGATAAGCAACCTCGTCGAACGAAGAACCTTGAGATTTGTGAATAGTAATTGCAGCTGACGGTACTATTGGGAATTGATCACGTATAACTCCACCTTGCTTGCTACTAGTTGACATTATTCTTATGCGCTTTCGCTGTATTGGTACCCAGGATTTGGGGTATTCTCGTTCCAAAGCGTACACCCGTGTTTTTCTGCGTGCATCAGCGCCAATTAATGTAGAATCAAATTTAACCCAGAGACGTTTTGGTATAGGTGTATCTAGCTCATCAGTCATTTCGTGTTCTTTCAAAATTCCGAATGCACCGTTGACCAAACCATCGGAGGTGTCGATATTTGATGTGAGCATATAAGGTGTGTCCTTCTTGAGTCTGAGAGTATTCGGCAAACCCTGGTTTTCCGTAGTAGATCGTGAGCGAACTGCCCGCAGCATAACGTTTCCAGCATCTATCGACACATCGCCGTCCAATGTATCGATCGCAGTGAATACGATAGGTGCCTCCTGCAGCCTGTGGGTGTTATAGCTGTCGACCAATTTATTTGTGGAAAATACGCGAATCGCATTGTTTGGTATACGTGTTGCATTCACAGTTATCGGGTTAGAGGTTACGATGAAGCGACTCTCGATTAGCGATTTTTCTCCATCACTTAAACTGTTACCATTTCCAATTTTCGTAAGTATGGTCGAAAAAACGACGTCTGCTTGCCTCATCACTTCTGTCAGTTGGAACTGCTGAAATTCTAGCCACAGCAGTGGTCCAAAAGTATCGCGACTTCTATATATTGGTAGATCTTGCACCGGGGGTAGTTGGTGAAGGTCACCACATAACACAACATCAATTCCTCCAAAACTTTGGTCTGGTGTTCCCTTAGCCTGTCGTAGACGCTGGTCCACCATAGTTAACGTCCGATGTGATATCATGCTAACCTCATCCATAATTACAGCTTTAGTATGCCGATAAGCATTAACAATCTCTTGTCTTGCTTGTCCGCATAAAGCATTGTTGAAATGATGTATGGAAAGTTTGAATGCCGAATGAACGGTTACACCGTAGATATTAAACGCTGCTTTGCCAGTAGAGGCACAGACTATAACAGTGACGGCGTTTTCTTCAGTGCATGGGTAGAGTTTTTCATATATTTCTGCGAGCATGTGAATCGTAAAAGATTTACCTGAGCCTGCTGGTCCAGTCAAAAATATACGCAGTGGTGAGGTTTCATTGGTGAATTTTCGATACATTATTTCGTAAAGTAAAGCACGCTGATTAAAGTTCGTCATGCGCATCTGGCACATAAATTTTTCATTGGTCATGCTTGTTTTACGTTTCAGCAGTCGAATCATTGTATTGTGTTGTAGAAAGTCTGGATCGAATTCTGGTACAACATTCTCAATGCTTACATTGCCAAATATTTCTTCCGGATCGTAACCTAATTCATTTTTAGTTTTTCGCACCGGACTAGATATTGATTCCTCGTTAGGTTCTAGATCTTCTTCCTCGTACCAAACTTTCTGTTCCTCCATGACTTGTTCTAAATCCAATCGGAACTCGAATTCTAACCGGGCTTTGTTAATTTGCTTCATATTCTCCCGATGTATTCGTAACCAACAATTATTATCCAATATTTCAGAATTTTCGTCACGCCACGGGTAATGTAGCGTAACCAATTCACGTAAATGCTGATCGTATTCATCGCATTGTCTGTAACCGCGATAGCGCAAAATTTTGTTAAGACGTCGCTTTCTGTATCGGGGGGGTTCGGTCCTTGGTATTGGTTCGTACCCCGCAGCAAATTGTGCCAATGTAACTAATTCCATATTCGTTGGTCTCGTCGCGTATCTGTCGAATATATTCTTTCGCCACAAATCCGTGTTGTCATCTTCAAGTTCCTTTAGGTCTACGATCGCACGATGTGCTCGAATTCGTTCATGTGGTAACATGGTACAAACGAATACACAATTACGAGATCCACGTGTTATCGGGAAGCGTAGTAAAGACCAGGCCGCTTCCTGTGCAGAAATTTCTACGACCTTTAGCAAGTTGCTGCTGTAACTGGCCATAAGTTTGCGCGAACTAAGGTCAATTTTAGCTGCCACATTTTCCTCACTTTCGGTTTCCGTACCCGCTGTTTTGCCCTTGAGTAAATCTCGAAATCTTCGGTGTAATAAGCTCATACCACGATTAGCCTTGTTGATGTAATCGACAATGTACGCAGCACAGGCATACTCCTCCAATTAGTATATTATGTATCTAGGGCGTAAAACGCGGTTTTACACCCGCGTGTTGATCGCCGTGCCCGAGGGCCGGCGGAGCCGGCCCGAGGGTTGCGCCGATCACACGAGGGGGTAAATCGTACGCCCGTGATGCATACGCTATTTTTCGCTACAGTGTGCGTAAAATGCCCACCACAACTCAGTAATGTAGTTCCGTAAAAAACATCATATAATTATATAACGATCTTAAAAAACCAAACTTTTGACAGACCACTGTGCGTGGCGGCGGGGTCCAGGGGCGAAGCCCCTGGTGGGGTCGAGGGGCGAAGCCCTCGTGGGGGGGGTTCGGGGGGGCGAAGCCCCCTCGACTCAAAACATATTCTGACATCAAATGTCTTTAAGCAAAATTACACAACAATGTTATACCAATGTTATACAATGAAGCCCCCCACAGGGTGGAATAATTTAGTTCAAGATTTTTTTTCATTATTTTTATTATAGACATATTTTTTTTTTTTATTATTATAGACATTATATTTACATATAATATGTATATAAAATAATAACGGATATTAATCATGAAACTGAACGAAATTACACATCGGATTGTTTGAATTATTAATAAATGTGTGTCAAATAAACGCTTTTTCCAATTAACATTCACTGTTACTGCAGGAATATGAGAGTAATTGTAAGAGTAATAATAAAAACATTTAACCTCAAGTGTCTTACGTCATATCCACTACCAGGTGGACAGATAAAGCCACGAATGAAACTTATGTTAATATTAATGCGTACAATATTGATTGTAACATCATACATTTTTGAATTCGGTATGAGATCATATAGAAATATATAATCGATACAAAAACAGAAATGACGTTAAACATTATTCAATGCTCATACATTAATCTTCTATTTCGACCGTTTTTGTTGTGACTGTCGTAACGGTAGTTTTTTTCGATTTTTTTGCGGACGATTCACCAGAGTTTCCATCAATCGCATGTGTTAACTGTTTTCCAATTTTTCTTTTGTTGTTGACGGAATTTTCTATGTATCCTTCGGCCACTTGCGTGGATTTCCATCCACCATGTCTTTTTAGTGTCGTAATGTCGGCTCCCGAATCTACGAGCATAGTGGCCGAAGAACGCCTAAAACTGTGCCCTGTATATAATTCTGGATTTTCTAATTTCAACCATGTGGCAATTTTTTTCGGCATACCACCGATTAAATTTTTTCCCATTGGTTGATTACAGCACTTGCCGTTGCGGTAACCGATGAATAGTTTTGTTATCGTTACGTGCTTCGGTCTCAAAAGCATGTAGTCAGCGACGATCCTGTGGTATTTACCCTCGAGTGCGAAGGTTCTTGGTGTATTTGTTTTGGTATCGGGAATCGTCGCAACCAGGTAGGAATCGTGTAGCTTGATGTTGTCCATTGTCAAGTTATGGAGCTCCTGACCCCTACACGCTCCGTGTATGCCCAGAACAAGAGCAGCCTACGGATTAATTAAATATTCATTTATCGTAACCGAATGTTGTATTTCTTTTCTTTCACACACAAATTTGAAAACTAACCTTTGTAGCCAAAAATATGTCATCGGGAGCCTCTTCCAGAAATTTTTTGATCTCATCCGGTGAAAAAACTTTCGATTTTTTTGCGGTATATTTGGTGTGCAATTTTTTCAAATAAGCTTGCAACTTAGTGTAGTTGCTAATGTCGATGTCATGGTCAGTTCTCATCATTGCTTTTAACATGGAGTATTTCGACCATAGAGTCGACGACACAAATTTTTGTGAGAGTCCGTAAAAGTATGCCAAAAATACTTTTTCATTGAAAGAGTTTGTTTTTTGATCTTTCATCCACTTTCGAAACTCGTTGTAGCACGCACGGTAAATAATCTTGGACTTTTCCGGAAGCGATTCGCTAACCGCGTTTTGAGCTGCTCCCAAAATATTGTCGGGAATAGAGTCCGAATCACTATCGCTCATTTTGAACAAACGATCCCACGCAAGAACGGAGCACGTCTTGTATTGTCGATAGTCAGAGGGGAACTGTTTACATGGTTGCGCATTGAAGCGAGTGAAGAGATATTAAACTTGTGACATCTAGCCGGACAAAAGGATAACTATATTGGAATCTTGAGAATGAGGCGAGAAATATAATTATTGGTACTCTCTAAATTTGAATCAGTGACACTCACTGCGAATCAGTGAATATACACTGTTTTCCAGTTATAAGTATACCACTGATTTTTCCAGTGGTATACTTATAACTGGAAATCAGTGTATATTCACTGATTGTCACTGATTCAAATTTAGAGAGTAGATTCGGTTTAGTAAAATTTGAGGCATCCAATCGATTTTGGAATGAATTTCAAAATGCGGGCGTAAAAATTGTCATTTTTTGTTTTACGCCCGCATTTTGGGGCCCTCTCGTTTTCGTTCCTTTGTATCAGTCGGACGTTCAAACGTGAAAAAACGATTTTTTTATTTTACGCCCACAAGGTGTAAAATTGATTTTTACACCCACTGTAACGAAAAGTAGCATTTTACACCCGGAAAATCGAGGTGTAAAACCGCATTTTACGCCCACTGTGGCGAAAAATATATTGAATATCGTTGTTAGACGCCATCATTTGAAGTAATGCTGGGTTATAATTGTTCACATAGACATTTTTAATATTCCGACGTTGCATAACTATTGGTCTTTTTAATGTGCTACGTATAGCTAATTCATACTCTTCTAACCCTGTGCAACCAGAAGAATCCATCAACATTTCGAGTGATTTGTGCTGTCCATCTACTAATTGATCGTATAATACGTCACTTAATTTCTTTAAACGCTTACGCTCAGAGGTAATTGAATCGTCGGCAGTGGGTAATAATTTTGGTAAGGGTCTCATTACTTTAGTGTCCACCATTGGCCAAAAAGGAATATTAAAGCGACATTTCTTGTTGCGGTGCATATTATTTTTTTTCTTGTAACATGTGAAGGTGTGCCGGTGAATTTGACGGGTTGATACGTAATCATGATTTTCGTTACATGACACGTAAGAATCCACAAACGCAGCTATTCCTGTATCGGATGCGTCAAGGGTTGGTGCACCGTCACACCAAACCATCATATGGGCATGGGGACTTCCTCTCTGCTGAAACTCTATGCGGTAGAAATAATCAATCACAGTGTTAGATCCAAATACGCCAATCGTTCTTAGGGTCATCATATTCATCATGATATCGAGTTTACGCTTGAACCAAACAGCACACGTTACTGGATCATCTCGAACTAGCGCGTATTTCATATGAGCAGGTAATGCTTGTGCTTCATCCAGAGATAAAGTTTCACCACGTAAAATTCTCGCTAAATCTTGTAGCAAATCAGGCCACATAACTTCTGCCGCTGTTAGAGTGATGAAAAACGTGGGCTTACCGAGTTGACGCAGCATAGCATGGACGTCACGCTTCCGTTCTTCCATATAAGCAGGCATTGTGTTCATACTTTTAGTGCCAAATTTTTTTCCGTAAATTCCGAAATGAATCTTTTATCTAGCAACTGTGCAGCTGTGATCGGTTTATGACTATCGTTAGTTGTTCGTTTGAATGCTGTGGTCAAACTTTCACTCATGCGTAGACGTAGCACTTTCATCATTATGTATAACAAGTGGTCAGGACGAACGCCACGACGATCACTGCGTCTTATTTCGCTGTTAGCAATTTCAAATGGCTTTGGTAACTTACGGTTCAGAAACGTGCGTTTTTCTCCTAAGTAAATTCCCGGAAAAGACAACTCCTCAGCATCCTCGTCGAACGCTAACCCTGCGGGTCGTTCATGTTGAGCCGGTGCTATTGCTAGCGCCATGTCCTCATTCCACATCATTGTCGTTTGTTGGTGTGACTGTTCGGTGTAGTAATCGGAATGATCTTCATGTAGGGGTTCGTCTAACTCATAGTCTCGCATCGTTTCAGGAGTCTCATCAGTTTTCACATTTACTTCTCCGGGTACATTTATTTCTCCGGGACCTTGAGTATCCGAATTTTTGCACTTTCGGCCATGTCTAAGGTCTTCTAATGTTAGAGGAACTCCCAACAGGGCGTCTTCATTAAGTTGTACATGATGTTTTTTATAGAGAGGTTGATCGATGAGAAACATGCACCATTTAAGTAAGTCACAACGAGTAACTAATCCACTCATGTATGTCGACTTATGGATGAGCTTTCGCTTGAGATGTATGTTCACCACATGATCATCACTTAGTGATCGTGGAATGGCTCGCACCATATTGTTGACATTAACAGGAACATTAATAATTGAACCCACTGAACCAAATTGTCCGAGGAGTGGGCGTTGCAAATTTTTGATTTGCATGAATGGTAGACGTGGAGATACCATTCGTTCCAGCATCGCATTCATGGGGGGTAAATTATTGGGAATTGGTGGGTATCTGAATCCATTTACCGTAGCCATAGGTGGAATTTCCAACTTTTCTAGGTAAGATTTGCAGTGACTACAGGCTGCAGATATTCGTTGCGATAATCGTTCCTCGCTGAAATTTCGAGCACTTTCGTTTACTGGTTTTAGGTCACTGTTGAACCACATGCGATCGCATAACTGGCATACTGATCCGAACCTATCAACAATACGCGAGTCGTAAATTTTTTTAATTGCATCTGGTAGTATATAATTCTTTTCTTCCGACTCGGATGAATCGACATCATATTTGATAACTGTTTCAGGTAACGCAGTACGACGGGCAATTTCAACCTCTGTTAACTGAATTTTTGAAACAGGCTCTGTACTAGTGAATATATTGTCACGTTTACGTTTCCGATATTCTTTCATACGTTGTGTGAGTGGTTTCACGCCAGATGTTGAAGGTACAGCTGGATCGCTAGACAGTCCCCCTAAAACGTTATTCTCAAGAGGACCAGATTTACCGATTTTGTGGCGTTTCCTATATTTTACCATACGCTGGGCTGGAGTCTGTGCATTAGATGTTGAAGGCACCACTGGATGGCTTTTACGGCGTTTGCGATATTCCAACATACGCTCGGCTGGTGTCTTTGCGTCGGACATTGAGGGCACCGCTGGACGACTTTTACGGCGTTTGCGATATTCCAACATACGCTCGGCTGGTGTCTTTGCGTCGGTCATTGAGGGCACCGCTGGACGACTTTTACGGCGTTTGCGATATTCCAACATACGCTCGGCTGGTGTCTTTGTGTTAGATATTGAGGGCAGCGCTGGATCATAAAAACTCATGGACACGCTACTTTTGCCAGAATTCTGCTGAAATTTTTCGCAAGATATGAGACTCTTACGGCGGTATACTGGAGGCATCACTGAATCACTTGCTACGCTGTCCATAATACATGTAGATTCGACTGAGGTTTTTCCATTAGATGTCGAAGAGTCACTATGTTGATTTATCAGAGTGTTTTCGGTAGTGACCGTCGAATTCAAGCGCTTACGCATCCGATATTCCCTACTTCGGTCGACTGGTGAAAAGTGTGGTGGCGAAAGTGTCTTCTTGTCCTCTTGGTCTTGATCTTTTTTTATATTTCTTACAGTTTCCTTCGAATTTTTATATTTATCGTCACACACACTGCCCTCGCGTTCATAATTGTCCCAAAATGTAGAGTTCAAGCATTTAATTATGTCATAATGACCTTTATCGATAACCCCAGACAATAAGAGTATTAATTTATCGTGACGATTTAGTCCGAATTCTCGCGGAGTTTCACTATTTCGAACGTAAACCGAGACCTGAACATTATATATGTTTACAAATGATTGCAACTCTACCTCCCCCCCATAAACACCGTTTCCGGACATATATAATCTATATGATTCACTATCTACGATCTTTTCCCCATACGACTCGTCACCACAGATAAAAGGTTCATATATTGACCAATTTTCAATGACGTTAGTAACAATCGTCAATCTAACTGATCGGTGTTTCTCCTGGTCGTTATAGAGAAAATACGCAAATGATCGGAAAAGGCAATTACCATCTCCGATGATTTGTACCTGAATACGACGATCAATTTGATTATTTTCCATTATGTTTATAACTTAGCTGAAGAATATCTAGCTGTCTAGTGTGTAGTGTGTAGCAGTTCTGGTTTCATTAGATTTCCTTAGCGCTCTTTCTCACTTCGAATGAAAGTAAAATTATTTTTAATTCAATGTGTCACACAACCTGTCACAGAACTGAATGTCAGAAAGTGACAGCTGCCAAGCGAAAGTATCATCTGAATGCTGTATTCATTTGGAACGCCGTGGTACAAAATTTCGTTCAACTTTCCCGATATAACGAAGTCAGCATGACTCCACTTTTCAGGAGGTTTTCCGCATGGATGTCTCCGGGGTTTCCTGGGGGATTCTGGGTAACTAAGAGGAGCTAACGCGTAAGTCGTAACGCGTAACTCGTAACTCGTAACGTAACGTAACGTAACGTTGGGTAACTCGTAACGCCGCGCTCGTCGTCGTCGTCGTCGTCGACCTTCGAAACACTCGTACGTTACATGTAACGTCACGCGAAAGCCTCGGGGAGGGAGGGGGTCGTCGTCGTCGTCGACCTTCGAAACGACTTCCTTTTGTCACGGCGGCGTCGACGGCTCGTAACGTAACGTAACGTAACGCGTAACGTAACGGCCCCCCCCCCAAGGCTCGTAACGTAACGTAACGTAACGCGTAGCGTAACGGCCCCCCTCCCCGCCCCTCTGTAAAGAAGGTTTCAAACCTTCAAGTAGCAGCCCCAAGGCTCGTAACGTAACGTAACGTAACGCGTAACGTAACGCCCCCCCCCCCCCCCC